>JAYMTK010003096.1:0-12758 GCA_036897405.1 Pelargonium myrrhifolium | reverse complement strand
AGGCCATGGTCCGCCATTTGAGACCCGGAGACTGATGTACCCATAGTTCTTGAGGAAATACTTGGTCACAACATCCCTTGGTATGCTCTGCCACCAAACATGAGAAGAGTAAACAAGAACAAGAAGCAAAACTCAAGGTTTGAACTTTAAACCACAATTAGAGAACTAACCAATCTGAATCTGCTACAAACATATGTACGATGCATGGAAACCGCGAAAAATGGGTTTCTGGATTTGAAAGAACTAGCCACCTCAATAGCTCTGCCTTTTCTGGAGGCTCCCAGTGGATTCAACATTCTTCGCCTTTTATCCGCAGCCATGAACCCTCTACATTTTTCTGTACCTACAACATTGCATGATCAATCACAACCACAATAGCTAACATAAGCTCTCAGTAAAATATTTAATCATACCTTCAAATCCTTCATTACAACCACTCTTGGAATTGAATTTTCTCTTATGATTCTCAGGACATTCTCCATTAGATTGAGTTCTGCTTCCAGATCCTCTGTTGGGTGATAGATCATCCAAGATAACAAGCCTTTCGGATGATTCTCCATCGAACTTGGGTTCTTGAAGTGGATATTCAATTTCTAAAGCACTTGTATCACATATGAACACAAAGAAATTGGAATTGCCTTGGTATCTGAAAAGCAAGAAGTGACCCAGTTGAACTGAGTAGTACTCCACAAATGCATGCAAGCCATGGAGCGACCAAACCCCAGCATGATCACATTTGGTCAGTTGAACTTCCCATGCTGCACCACTTGGAACCTTAAGCAACACTGGATCCAACATATCCTTGCCATATTTTCTTGCAAACTTCTTTGGAATCTCCTGAAAAAGAAACCACATCAAATTAGCTAAACATGCACCAAAATTGCACTAAACAAAGTAAAAGAGGACAGGGCCTATGAATAGAAAGAGCCTTAATTACCAGTTTTCCTTGTTGAATGTTGTCATCCAAGATTATCTTGAAAAAGTGAGGAGCCTTTGATGATGAATTTAGCTGCTCATGTGTTGAACTCATCACTGAATGTGTAATGGAACTACTCTGATGGTTCTTGATTTCTTGGTGTGGTTTAATGGAACTACTCTGCTTCACTAAATGTTCCTAGCTACCACCTAATTCATTTTGCATGGGTGTTTAATTAGTATCAGTAATTTAAATGCAGAGCCATGTCCAAATACTTTACACCAAATCCAAAAGAGCAGTTATTGTTATTCCAAAGAACAGTTCAGAAATGGAAGAATCCAAGTTATGATCATTGATCTCCTAGTATTGTCCTGCTTTCTTCTTTAAGGAATGGCTTAGGTGGAGCTGCTTGCATGCATGTTAGATGACATCTGTCGTCTCAACAGGAAGATCATTTGTTGTTTTTAGTTGTATTAAAGTCCAAACTGTAGTATAAATGTTGTTTTGTCTCCCACATCATCTACAACCAATTGCTATTTAAGACATCACTTTCTCTTTATGGATTGTGGTTTGGAAATAAATTTACATCATCCATCCCAACTTATTATCATACACTTTGCTCGTATTTTCTCTGAATCAATCATTCTATGCTTTTATCTTAAGGTAATATAAGCGAACACAATGAATTCAGGTTAGTATTATTTTATTCATCAAGAATATCACACAAGACTGCTTTGGGAGGTGCATGAACGTCAATCTCATGTGGAAAAAACTTCTCTCAAATCTTATGTGCAACTCCAACAGTTAAAAGGAGTTCATTTTTCCATCAACCAAACAACATTTAACTAATATGTATTGATATATGCATTACTGTAGCCAAATAGACCTTCAAACAAGCCCAAAGAATCCATTTCAATCCATTGCTAATGCTCAAAAGATTTCTTGTTCACTACGGAACCAAAAGTTCTTGAAGCATAACAAAAACCCATTTCTCCAAACTTTACAGCTTAATGCAGCAACAAAAAACAGAGTCACAAAAAGCACATTTCACATACACAACCCACAACAAAAAAGGCAAAAGAGGATTACACATATGGTGGCGTCGCGGAGAAATGTAGTTGCATCTTGTTGCTCTCTCCTCCAATGAAGACAAAGATGCAGTAAACTCCATTAGCTAACCGATTTGCCGCTCGACAATCATGCCACCCTTTCGACAAATCAATTCGCTGCACTCGACCCGTTTGCCTAATTATCCTCGGATAGATCTTCACAGGCCAAATTCTTCCTTCAGGATCCACAAGTGTTGCAGTTTCTTGATCCAACAAACCAGTTTCTTCAGCAAAATTCCTCGGCAGACTCTGCAAAATCACCCACGAAATCAAACAAAATGTCAAACGAACAATAAATGAATGTTCGTTCATGTTACACTTACCAATATGTATTTGCTATGTCTCTTCAATTTGGCCACGAAATACGGTCCCTTTGGCTCTGCTGAAGCTACATTGTTCTCCAACTTCACCGGACACGGCTCGCCGCCGCCGGAGAAATTTGATCTCTTCCTTTTCTTGCGCTTGCGCGAGCTATGGGGTTGATGGGTCTCGAGATTGAGTGGCTTAGTGCAGCCGGATTTGTCGTAAGGAACGATAATGAATCTTGATAAAGAATCCAGCGAGAAAATGAGAAACTCCCCTTCTTGCAGGTCCAGATCTTTGACCAGTTCCGACCAGCCTTTGCTGAAGTAGTAGCCGTGTTCGGTTCGCTGCACACCCACATGCCAATACCTATCTTTTCTTTCAGTCCTAATGATGGTCATCTTTGGCAATTCTCTCGCCGGTAATTGCTTAAGAAACGCCGGCGGTATCCGCTGCGAAAAAGAAAAAGGGAAAAAAAAAAACAGAGTATAAACATTAAGTTAGAGTGAAATATTGTAAGATATCGTGGAATGGAAATGGACATGGGTTTGGAGCTGGACTCACCAATCTTTCAACGAATTCGGGGATCAAAACCTTGAAAAAGGAAAGTTTGGGTCTTGGTCGTCGACCCATTTTTGGAGAAGAAGTGAGCAGAGAGAGAGAGAGAGCTTGCTCTGTTTTGTTCCGTTGTGCCCTGTTTTAGCTGCTGTTTGAGTGAACAGTTGTAACTAAGAAAAAAACTTCAGTGGTGTTGCTATGGCCACTCATTGTTCTTCTTGTTCTGGGTTCAGTCAAGTCAAGTCAGATCAGGCCTGAAAATGGCAACGAGAAGTACAGATCGTATCTAGAGCCACGCGAACGAAGGATTTCGTATTTGGTTGATGGGACGATTTAGTAACTTTTGGTCATGTCACTGTTTCAGTGAGACGACAATGGCGGTAACGTAATGTTGTTTGTTTGGTGCACGTGTATGTAAAGTTGTATCGATGAAAGCAGGAATTGTTTCTGTATTCACAATGATTCAAGCCTTGTTTGGTAAGACTATTTCGTGTCTATAGAAGTTAGATGTCTATAGAGCTAATTGTCTATAGAAGTAATTATCTATAAATGTTTGTGTTAAAAAAAATAAATGTATTGTTCGGTAAAATTGTTTAAAATGAGAGTATTAGTATAAAATGACTTAAATGCCCTTTTGAAATTTTAAGAAAGGAATTTAATAAAATATGATGAAAAATGTGCCGTCAACGCTCCTATACATGAGGTATACCACTTAGACAAAAACAAATGTGGGAGGTAAGCCTCCTACGCATGTGGGTATACCGCCTAGGACGGTATACCGCACACATTTAAAGCACATGTGAAGGGTTTACCGTCCAAAAACAAGGTCATGAGTTACACATGGGCGGTAAACCCACCTACACATACGGTATACCATCCAGACAAAATACAGTGAGTTAACAAATGAGAGGTATACCCACCAACACACGTGGGTAGACCGCCCACACACATAAATAATGAAGATGAAGGTTTATCAGAGAAGGTTATTCTTCTCTGCACAATTTTCTGTTATTCTCTTTCAAGTTGTCAGTTCCTTGTTTGCAATGGCTTCTTTTATTCCTATATTTGTCTTTATATTCCAATTTCAAGCTCTTCTTACTGTAAAAAGTTGATTATGGTGGGTGAGTTTTGATAACGATTGTTGAGCTTTGATGACGATTGTTGAGCTTTGATGATGGTTGTTCAAATAATAGAGGTTGGTGGAGAATGAGGGTATGTGGGTGTGGTTAACAGATAAGTTCATGTGATGAAGGATATTGTGAGTATGAAATTCATTTAGACTTCTACTGTATCTCATAGGAGGTATGAACCTCCTATGAGAAACAGTGCCAAATCTATAGATATTATGATACTCTGTTTTTTTGTCAAACAACTTTTGGCCTTCAAAATGTCTATAGACATTTTATATAGACCCGGTGTAGACTTACCAAACAAGCTTATACTCTTTTTCGGTATTGACATTGCATATCAGCCAATGAGGGGCTCACCACCCTCAAATTTGTGACAGACTTCAATCTTGGAATCCAAACATTTCACACAAAAATTACATTGTTGGTTGTAAACTTTTTGCTTGCATCTTTAAGAGGCTTGCTCAAATATGGTGTAAAAATATCTTGAACTGGCTCCATAACCCCTTGTGATCAATTCATGGGTTTCTTCCTAAAAAATTTTATCTCCGTGTCCACAACTTTTTTAGACGGACTTGTCTCCCCTTTCTTTCGTAGAGAAATAACGAGCGAAAAGCTTATAAGTTGGGAATTGGTGTTAAGAATGCATTACGACTACGTCGGGGTTGAGGAGATGATAGGAAGAGCTCAAAGCGCCAATGACATGAGAATCAAGGGTGAGGCCAAGATAAGTAAGGCGCTACCTACGAAGAAAGACAATAAATGAACATAACAACCTCCAAGTTCACCGCATTCGATACCACATATAAAGAAGTGCTTGAGCATGTTCTACAAATGGATCAATTTTATCACTAAACTAGATCCCAGGAAGATGAAAGACAACGACATGAATTTTTGATGCAAATTACATGAATGAAATTGGCTTGACATTGAGGATTGATGCAACCTCAAAAAATAAAGAAGTAAAGAAAATATGGGAAGAGCTCATTGAAGAAGACGACTTACTATAGGTACATGAGGAGTGAAAATATGGGAAGAGCTCATTTTTGGCTCTACTAACAGATGGCTAAGAAGGCATTTTCAAAAGACTATCTGTTTCGTTTGATTTTCATAATGAAAAATTAAGTGTGGAGGGGGTTGAACATGTTGTTTTGAACGATATTTTGAATTGCATATATCAGAATCAGACACACACACAAGATTGAAGTAAATTGTGAGCAACTCGGCAAGATACTTTGCTTCATGAAGAATTTAGGGATAATGTTCATGTTAATATGATCTGACACACACAAGATTTGCAATTCTTGATTAGAAATATGTTATCCACTACATTCTCAAAGTTGCTACATCAAAAATGTTTTTGTTGTCAACAACATAACTTGCTTCGACAGTTATTTTGTTTTAGACTTATGTGGAAGTGTGAAGCTCAAGCTCACTGCTTATGGAGAATTACCTGATAAATGGTGACACAGTAAGCTAAAAAGCCTTCTTGATTATGGATTAATGGTAATTGGGTTATCCAATTTGCTGATGTTCGGCTTGTTAGATAATAATGATTGATCCAAAGAACAATTTTCTGTAGCAAATCCATGCCATTTACTCCATGGAAATAGATGTATTTGGAAATTAAAGGCAATTGCTAGAAAGTTTATTATATATATGTGCAAGTATTTGAAGAAAAGGATGATTGTTTCCTCAGTTTGTGAGTATCATAAACTTTAAAGCAATGGATGGATTTGGCAGAAAAGGAGCTAATGGTTGCTGCTCATTCTTTCAACTTCAGCACAACTGTTGTGTTGTTCTTGTGGTGATGCAATCAAGATCATGACAGTAAATATTTGCACAAAATATGTTCCTGTGGTTTTTTTCTAGCTCATCTTTGGATTTCACAACAATGATCTATCTATATTTCTTTTTATCTTTAGCAAGGTTTCATGTGCAAGTTAAAACCTTGTCTCAACTTCTGTATATTCTTGTATATGGAATAGCCCACAGTTTTGAACATTATAGAATCAATTTACTAGGTTACAAATAAGTAGATCACACAACTTTGATCTCATCTGTAACCTGTCATTGTTCCTGTCCCTCTACATCTTATCCTAATAGCTTATTAAAATCAAAGAAGAAGATTTTGCTATCTTATTTTATATGTTCTTATATATATTAACAATATTTTCCGACCGCCATAATCTTCAAAGTCTAATAGTTAAGTAGCCAACCACACCTTCAGATGGTTGAAGTTGTCAACCAGTGAGTGCCATCACCAACCTTCTCCACAAAACTTCTCCAGAACAACACTCACAATATACTTTTGTCAAATATGCATTGCACCAATCTTCTAATTTTATATCATCTTTTTGAATTTGCATAAATGCTTTTCCTTTGTTAAAAATAGACTAAAAGTGTTTCTGGGTAGTAGGGTTTTTCTCCTTTGTTTCTTTGTGTAGCTTTAGTAGGCTTTGATCAACAGTGTCCTACAAAAAGATATACAATAATGTTTTGAGACTGTCCTATTGTTTATTTGTTTCAAACTGATTTGGCAATCAAAAGTTCCATTAGTGATTGTTATTATAATAACAATAAAGGAGGCATTTTTGAAATTTCTTAAATGAAAATGCTTGTAGACTTGTAGTGGTCAATCTTATACCTACCAACTTTGTGAAAAGGACCTAACCAAAACTCACCTAGAACATAGAATCCAAAAAGGCAAAGGCATATTATGGTTGATCACCATGATTTCTATGGAAGAAAAACAAAATATTAATGGGATATGGCCCCCAGTAGTGATAATTACAACTAAAAAAGAAATTCCATCTTAAATCTTTTTTCTAAGTCAATGATGCATGTTGCATTATGTTAAAGTAATGGCTAGTTGCTGTGTCTTTGTCTGTTTCCTTCATATTTCTTTACTGAGAAAAAATTCTCTTGTTTTGCCTTTTCTTTTGTTCCTGTTTATGTCATGAACAAGGTTGGTTGAGAAGTAGGAATTTGCCATAATAGAACCTTCAGTGTCAAGAAAATGACAATAGAACAGAAGTTGAACAACCCAGTAAGGGAAAGGAGATTTGTAATAGACCTTACATGGGCAAGAAAGCAAAATGACAAGGAAGGACCATAAAATTCTAATCTAAAGACCTTTCACAGACAAGACTGATGCTAAAAACTAGAGTTGCTTCCAATTTTCCTTTGACTCCATAGCAAGAAACAGGCATGTTTATAAATCAATATAAAGATCCAGAGGCTGCAAATTTTCACTTCCTGGTCATAAAAAGATTCACTGAACCTCCCTCTACTATAATCTCAAGCTGACAATATAAAGATAATTTTTTTACAGAAACAAATTTTGCATAGGACTAAGCAGGACATGAGATGAGGTAAGCTGTGCACAGGCTGCTGTTGGTGACAAAACATTCCTAAGGCCTACTCAACAATAATACGGCTGAAAAAGAAAATTTTGAGCGATAACAAAAACACGAAGTAAACGAATTCACCCACTTGCATTGAAGTGTTCTGAGGAGAGCAAAATTAGTAACTTCTGAGCAGTTCCTCTCCATTTCTAATGCTGAACCTAGGTAGGATCTGTCCGTCCCTCGAATGGCCTCCCATGCCCAAAACAATTCTTCTCTCCTTAATCTGAATAAAATCATGGATCGTTGTTTCAGGTTTTAGGTCTCCGAACCTTCTTCAACGGTAGTAAGCCCAGACCCCTCCTTGATATAGCTAGGATTGAGAAACTTAGCCACAAATGTCCACAACTTGTAAACATCCTCAAAGTCCGTCAGAAAGCTTAAAGAAGCAGTGACAACCTCAAGCCGCATGAAGCTACTTTTCCCGTTGTGCTGACCATTTTCCATTGGCCTGCATAAGGTAGTGTCTTCAAGATTCAAAGCACCGCGTTGCTGTCTCGGGCCGTCTAAAATTCTTATATGGCTGAGGAAACCAAGGCCAAGAGAGATACCTTCAGTTTCTGCCAGCTTCTGAACAATTTCAGGATTAATTAACCCCCTGACAGGATCTCTCAAGTTAAAAGCCACAGCTGCTCCCCTTTCGTATTTAATTTTTGGGCCATAAATTTGAACAAGATTCCTGCCATCTCCATCTGAACCGGGCAATCTTAGTTGCAGCAATGATGTCACCAGCCAATTGATCAAAAACCGCAATCGGAGAGTAGTTTTGTTGAGACCCAACATATTAACATGATCAAGATGCCGACATACGATCTCAGGTTCTCTTCTCTCCCAATCTTGCCCATCTCCATATTCTCCATCACTGGAGTATTCTTCATCATCCAGGCTAGTCGCAGATATTTCTCCTGGCTCCAAAGCATGGCTCACTTGCTCTTTACGAGTGTCTTCCATGCTAAAGGATACCCTCCTTCCCCTGCTTGGATGCTCATTCTCCTCCAAACCAAAAAATCTACCACCAGAAAATTTAGTCCCTTCCCTCCTCCCCAGCAACCTAAATTCTCCTTCTGTTTCTCTTCTTATGGCACTTTCTTTTACCTCCTCACAAATTTCAGAGGTTGAGCCGTTCTCCATATTGACATGCAGAGATGCTGAAGTTGAGCTGCTGAGATGGGATCCATTCATACCAGAACTTGCCATGAACCCACTTGGAACAGATTTGCTGGTTTCCAATTCTTCCTGGATCTCCTCCTCATGCAGACGAGTAGAACCTATCCCGTTTTGTGAAGCGAGGTTGGCTTCTTCAACTTGTTCTTCTTCAGGGACCTCCCTAACGCGTTCCAGTTCATGTGACACTGATAGAACAGCAGCATCAAACGACAATACCTGGCGATCCTCATGTTGCCCCAAGTCTCTGTCATCATAAATTGGGCTGCCATATATCTTAGCTGTTAGTTTTGGAGAGACCTTCTTGTTATTCTTCCTGCCAGTAAACCAAAAGGGTGGCAATGGGGAAGCAATCTTCTGTTTGCTCAATTGCCCTGCATTATCCGACCCCAAAGGACTCTGCCCCAAATCAATCCACAAGGAGTTCTCGGATGACTCATCCTCACTGAAGACTGGGCTCTTCATCATATCTCCAACTGAAATACTCTCGGTTTCTTCAAATATGGTGCTCGTTCCATCTCTGTCAGAGCTGTTATCGTGATCCATCTCTGTCTCGAATACATCCCTCACTTGAGCAGATGTAAATGCACCTGAAAAGGCAGGCAGCTGTGATCCTGGGCGAGTTTCAGAGGGTTTATCACCATTCCCAGCTCCTTCATCATCTTTAATCCCAACTAATTTGTCCAGACCATCTACAGAATCACTCAGATACAAAGGATACTCGGGAGTGATTTTTACCATCCCGGAACCTGCACACCCTGACTGATTATGAAGGCTTCCCATCACTGATTTCTTGATGAGAAGGCATCCAAAGCCAGTTGGATCAAAACCAAATACCCTGTAAAATGATGTGATAATGAAATCTGGACGAAACAGTGACAACCCAAGCGAATCCATATCCTTAGGACCTAATGATCCCGCATCAAGTAAGACATGCCAATTGTTCTGCTGAGCTAAAGCCATCCATTGGTACGAGTACTTGGCCCCAGTAACTCTAGATTGAACTGGAAACACAAAAAGACCAGTTGCAGAGTCTTTCTTCCGCCGCTTCTTATTTGAAATTTGCTTTCTGAGATCAGTGGAACAAAGTTTAAGGGTTGGCCACTTAAACCATGCACTATAAACTTTGGCACCCTTCTCTTTGGCACTCTGAGCCATCCAATTCACAGACTGACTCTCATAATCGAACATTGTCAACAGCTTTTTATTTGTATGAAAAGGATACGAGTCGGCGAGTAATTTGAAAGCTGATCCTCTACTTACAGTAAAAACAAGGCCATATTCATTCTCAGGGATGTTCAGATAATCCATAATCCTAGTCTTTATATCATATTCCACAGTGCCCTTCTCAGCACCTCCATACAGAGCATGGTTACTCAAATTTGCAGTAATTTCAGACAAGCTAAATGTGGAAGACTCCCAATAATGAAGAGTCTGAAGATATGAAAACAGCCCAAATCCACAGTAATCAAGACATACCTTGGGCGCTAGATGTCCATACTCATCCAACCTCAGCTGATCGATCTTCTCCGATGATTGGTACTTGGGATACATTGTGAGGAACTTAGAGAAAGATTCATTGAGATCAGGAATGTCATCTTCAGACTCAAATGTGCGCTCCGCAGCTAAGGCAGTAGCTCGGAGGAACTCTCGCTGGGCATGGAGCCTTGCTAGAGATCGCGACCGTCCCAAGCCTTCATCTTGATTGGCAAGGGCCTCAGTCTCAATATCCTGAGATTTAAAAAGGGACCCATCTTCAGATGCTTCTTCAAGAGCCTCCCTAAGCTTGTTTTCTTGAAGTTTCCGAAGAATTGATGGGTTCTTCTTGGACTCAGCTGCGGCATCAGGCCCGTCTTTTTTCCTACTCTTCTTGTCCAAGAAGATGGCAGCACAGTGCGATATAGGCTTCCATAGTGAAAGATGCATGATAACTGGTCTACAAAGAAATATAAACCCAGAAGTTCAAAGCAGCTCAAGCTTCACAAGAGCAGAGAGGACAAGCCCATTCAACCAAACGACACAGCTCTAGAAGCGAAAGGAACGGATCTTGAATCAGATCAAGCAAACCCTAGGCTGCCAATTCTAGAAGACCCGACCAACAAAGATTCAATTGAGATTGGAAAAAGGAAAAAACAAAGAACCCTAAAATAGAAAGCCTGACCCCAAATCTTAAGCTTCCAATCTGGAAAAAATCAAATAACTCAACAGACTGTTTCAACGCAAACCAACGAAAACCCAAGTTCCCGAATGAATAATTATCCAAGAATCTCAAAACCCCATTTCCATAAAAGGTCAAAACACAACCCCTACAAACCGGAAGAAACCCTAGAACCAGAAGAAACCCAGATCCCAGAAATTACACGAAGCGAGCCCACAACCAACAAGCTACAGGACACTCGCAACGAGTTCAGAAGAAAAAAGGGTTTCCATAGAAACGAAAGAAAGAATCCAAATGAGCACCAAAATCCATCAATGTCGACATAAATCACCTGCACGAGCTGCTCAGAAGAAGAAAAAAAATCTCCCCTTTCTCTGCAACAGCAAATGGAAAAGAAAATAATAAAAATGAAACCTCCACTCCACATCAAAATGAAATGAAATGCCCGTTCTTAGAGAAGAGAAAATCCAAAAAAACATACCGGTCTTGATAACCCCACTAGGCTATTGATCTGCTCATTGACCCTTCTTCCCTCTCTCTCTCTCCATCTGCTGCACAATCTTCGACTCTTCTCCTAAACAAAAACGCCTCTCTCCATTAACAAAAACAGTGAAGAAAGGACATTGACTTTCACAAAAACTACTACAATCTGTTAACTCAGACTATTAATTTACTATTTTAGTGTTATTAATTTTTGGGTTTTCTTTGTTTTTATTTTGCTATCTGAAAAAAATGTATATTTATTAATTTACATTTAATTTGATGGGTGGTGGTGGGACCCATTGAAGTTCTTCTCTTCCAGTCTGTATAAAAAGTCAAACAATCAGCAGCTGGCTGGCTTGCTTGTAAAAGCTGTTCTCTGTCTACCTACAACAAAGTACAATCCTCCTCCTCTGGATCTTTCCTCTCTTGTTTGCCATGCCAATTTGGCATTTTTGTATTTGTAACTCACAATGTAACTTTCTTGATTCCTCATTTTTTAGTTTTTTTTTTTTTTTTTTTTTTTTAATTTTTTTTTTGAAAACTTTTTTTTATTTTTTCAAAATAAGAGCCTTTTTGGTAACACTATCGGTGAACGGCAAAAAATTGTGAGCGATTGAAATGTAAATATATGTTTGGATAGAAACAATTGTGATAATGTGTTAATTATTGTAATGAGCAAAATGGAGATGGGTATTAGAAAATAATAAATTTTTATTGAATTTGGAAGATGATTATTTTGAATGATAAATTTTTCTAGGTATGTCAAAAAATGTCAATTTGTTTTGATAAAACGGTCGACCATAGTAACATTAACAATTGTCGTACAAAAATAATTAAGCACAAATGAAAAACAAGTCAACTGAAATTAATTTTTAAGAGGATGAGAAGGTACTAAATGAATGTCACGAGGTTAAAAATGGCAATTGTATTTTATCTCTTCTTAAAATTCACAAAAAATCACACATGAAGAGCATGACTCTTATGAAAACGAGTTTCTTAAAAAAGTTACAGAAGAGTTTGATTTTAATTACGTAATGCTTCTACGAGTTTTGGTTATACAATATATTTTTAAACGAAACAACGATATAATTCTTGATGAGTATTTCAATTGAATGACACGTGTCACTCTATTTTTTTTTAATTGATGCTTCAATTGAATGACACGTGTCACTAAATTTTAAAAATAAAAATATATTTATTTAAAATCTATACATATTATAAAAGCGGAACCAAAATACAGGTCTATAATGCGTATTAGAGCATCACGTCATCAATTTTTTAGTTTTGCCCCAAATATTTACATAATTATAAAATTAATCCTAATGTAAATAAAGTAAGTAGTCTACCGTAAGCAATTGTTTACAATATAGAAAGTAAACTAATGCAAGTAATAATATACAATAAGGTAAGTAAATATTCTTCAGTAGAAAATTAAAAGAGTGCAATGCAAGTTATGTGATTCTGTAAACCCTAATTGAATAGTATAAATAGACATTATAGTATTGTAAAACCTACGAATCAAAATCAATCACA
>JAYMTK010003095.1:0-12759 GCA_036897405.1 Pelargonium myrrhifolium | reverse complement strand
AGAGAGGAGGAAAGAGCTGGTTGTGCTATCAGCGGACTCCCGGCGGCAGCTCCGGCAGCAAACGGCGGCGGCGGCGTGAGGCTGGATCTGACGGAGCTCCGACGCAGCGAGAGGAAGTGGAGCCGGTCTGGTTCGACCGACGTGGAGGCGGACTCACGGGCGGAGCTCCGGCGGCAGCGAACAAGAAATAGAAAAAGAAAACAAAAACCATCTAGCCTAACATTATCTCCTCCATCTCCTTACGCCGACAAGCATCAACCAACAAGTGAGATTTTTTCCTTATTTTTTTCTCGTTTGCTTCTTCTATTTGCATCTTGGTTGATGAAGACTTGCATTGATTAATGGAGATGGAGGAAATTGAATTGCTTCAGCCGGAGTTAGTGCCGCTGCAATTTCTTCCACCGGAATATATTGGTGGTGCTAATAACTTGTATGACTATTGTTGTTGATTTTAGACTTTAGGGATTCTGAAGTTTGGTTTTGTTATATATATATAATAAAATTTGAAAATAATATGAAACAGCTGACCCGGCCAGTCGACCCGGTCAAACCGACTGACCCGGTGACATGACCGGGTCGACCTCCGGGTCGGTTTTTAAAACATTGAAATTGATCACTCTCATCACTCTCCAAGTCAGGGTTTTTGGCGCAAACCGTCTCTTCTTCCCCCAAAACCCTCTATATCCCTCCCTGCCAATTCCTCTCTCTACTGCAATAGTGCAATGACTGTGGACTATGAAGAAAACGCCATTGTTCGCTTCAACAAGATCGTTCTCGGCTGGGACTATCTTCGTCTCCTTCTCCTCTCCAAGGTGATTGATTCCTTTTTCTTTACCTCCGTGTATGCATGTGTGTCTCTATCTCTGTCTCTTCCCCCAAGGCCCTCTATATCCTTGCTCTCTCTCTATATGTATTTATATATTGTGTCTTTATCTCTGCGTGTTCGTTGTTGTATATGTCTGTGAGTAATATTGTACTTATTCTGTGAATTTACGGAATTCAGAAGGACGCTGTTCTAAACTTGCCTGAGGTGAAGGATACGTATAGTGATGTTGATGACTATCTCTCAACTTTTGAACCACTCTTGTTTGAAGAAGTCAGAGCTCAGATTGCTCAAAGGAAAGATGAAGAAGAAGGTTTTTGTTTTTGTTTTAATCTATTTTATTTTGGCTTTTATCTTTTGTTTGGTTTATGAGAAAATGGGATAAGGAAAATCAGAAAATGTTATCTGTGTGTAGATGTGAATTGGATATTAATGATTTTTCTCCTCTTGACTATGATTTGATTGGCTAGACTGATAATTAACTGTGATTTTAGTTTCTTATTTTTTGTCGGTGTATGGCTTGCTTATCTGAATGAAACACAGAAAATATAGTTTTTCTTGCCATACTGACAATTAATTGCAATTATTTTTATTGGTTTCTAGGATTTGATTTGAAATTTCAAATTTGAGCTAAATTCAATGTTTGTATGCACAAAATTTAGATATGTTTTTGGTTCAAATTCAATTGGATTAAAACATGCCTACAACATGACATTTTGCATTTGACAGCTCATACCTTATTATTTGTCATTCTATGGTTTTCCAAACATTATCTTTAGAATTGTCTTTAGAAATCTCATATTTTAGGCATGTTTGGAATCCTATTAGATTTGAGTCAAAACCCCTGTCCAAATTCTTTGTGCATCCAAACATTGGGTTTGACTCAAATCTATAATTTATAATCAAATGCAAGAAGCCAAATTGATCATTAGGATATATGTACCCCATTTTTTTTGGTGGTTTGAGAAAGTAAATACGAAACTAATGTTTTATTTCACTGGGCGTTGCAGTGTCTACTTGGAAGTCTGGTTTTGTGTCCAAATACAATGAGACAAATGGATTTCACCTAACAGAGGTTAGGTGCATAGTTCCAGAAACTGAACAAGTATCAACATCACAGAATGATTTATTGCTGCTTTCAAAAGAGAAGGTAATGTAATGAACTTATGTTGTCTTACTTGCCATGATAGAGAACAACTGTTTGTGTCCACAATTCTGTTCTATTTTCACTCTCCTCAAATGGTTGACTTTAGCATCAAATGCAAATTTACGAGCCTTGCATTGCATGTATGATATATGTATTACTATGTTGCACCAATACAAATACGGAATACGTGGTACGATACTGATATGAAATACGTCATTTTTATAAAAACTAAAATACGATACTCTATAATACGTAATATAAAAATAAATAAATATATATTTGATATAGAACTCATTCATTATGAAATTGATATAAATAAATACGGATAAGAGTAATGTAATATAAAACTTAACACCAAAATTAAAGAATTTCTTCAATCTAATTTTGAATTTTAATTCAATTAATCAACCAATTCAGAATTTTAATACAACTAATTAACTAATTAAAAGTATAAATCACTTATACAATCATTTGATTAAATCCTATAAGAAGAATTCTAATCAAACACAAACATTCATATTTTGGAGTAATCTACCACTATCAAATATAAATTAACATAAACTTTCAATGTAAATTGAAAATCTAATTCTAATAGGTAAAAATGTATTGAAATTCTATGAAAAAAACTGATATACGTATTTTGTTTTACCCATTCAGCCGTATTCTGACGCAATTATGCGTATTAAAAAGCGTTCCCAATTTTTTCCTCCTTTTTTTCTCTCTTTTTTACCGTAATATGCAAACTAATACGGATTTTCAACGTATTAGTGGGTATTCGTATTTAGTACGTATTGAATACGGAAACGTTAGCCACTGTAGCATATTTGTGCAACATAGATCTATTACTGTAGTGTTCACCTCTTTATGCTTTTTTTAGATTAGGATGTTGTTTTTCCTCTGTAAATTTGTGTTGTTTTTAAATGTAATATACTCATACAGGCTTATTTATTTGGTATAATACGTGGTGATTTTGTAGGTGTGCGAAAAGTTTGGAAATGTATACTTGTATTGTTAATAATTGGGTGGATAGTATATTAACACTTTAAACATGATATGAGCTGTTATTACGATTTTAGGAACCAAAAGAATGGAATATTAAGTTTCACCTTGACATGTTTTGCTGTTTCCTCTGGGGTCTCGGCCGATGTTTTGATTAGTGATCTTTTATTGCTAAACTTCCTAGAGGATGTTGTTTGTTGCAGTTTCAAGAGGGCACAAAGCTACCAAAAACTTATGCATTTGCATTGGTGGAGCAAGTCCAGAAACTGGAGGAAGGTAAACAGATGCATGATGTCTATCTTCTCAGACTTAGAATGTATTTAGTTGGAGAGGTAAAACAAGTAAGAAAAGATGTTGCTGAGCCTTGTCCTAGGCTGTTGAATATGCGCGCACTTATCACTTCTTCTAATGAATCAGACAGATACTTGGAAATACTGAAGGTACCATAATGGATTCATTGTCTGTTCCATTTTTTGTCTGTTGGATTGCTTATTTATTTATGGATTTCTGCTTATATTGTACTAGAGACCTTCAATATAAGTGTGTAAGTTTCATGATAATAAATGTACCAAAGAGTAAATTTGAGCATAGAGATTAATATTGTGACAACCATTTTAAAATTATTATAAATGGTGGATTAAATATAAAGAATTTGTATAGCGATGAAGTAGATATTCTTATAAAAAAGGCCAAGCTAGTGCTGTCCTCTGAGGGGTCATCTGGATATGGTGCTATAGTCACACCCTTCATTTTATTTTTCCTTGTAGTAACTGCTGTCCAGACTTGGGCTCATCCACTTGATAGCCAGAAATCTTTACCATTTCACCATAAAAAGACCCTATTGATTTTTTGTTTTTGTGCCCACTACAATATATTAATTTAAATGTTTTCAGTGCCTTTCTGATGAAAAAATGTCTTAGATGTTGAGTGGTTGTCCGTGCAATAGAAACAAAATTAACCGGAAGCTATTTATCGTCTTCTGCTATAATGATGTGAGGTAGGAAGGAGGGATGGACAAAAAATGTACAGGAGAGAAAAAAAGTGGCAGGTGTTTGGGGAATGGTATTTGGCTGTTATGTATGGAAACAACAAATATATTTCAGGGAAGGGATATGCACTCTGCTTTGAACTTTTTAGAAGTATAGGTTGAAGTTTGGGGAAGTAGTAACTGCCTTTTATTATATTCATCCATAAGTTTTGTTCCTGGTACTATAATTATCTTCTAATTGTTTGTCCTGCTTTTGACTCTTAAAGTTTTTCTGAAATAAATTCAACTTCATAATTTGGGTATTATTATGTGCCCATCTAGTTCATATAGAAAGTTAAGATCTTACTTCATGCTGCTAATCTACAGTATAGTGAACCTCTTATTTTCTCCCACTACGCCACTTATTCAAGGTGTTCGATAATGAATACAATTTTGTGCAGATTTGTAGCTTATCGACAATTATTCGTGAATATGTAGCATTATGGTCTATCAACACTATCCCTTTCAAGGATTTGATACTAACAGCTACTGAAAGGATTCCTAGTTCTGATGACAAGGCCTGGAAAATTTCTAAACCCCTAGTGGAATATTTTGAAGATAAGCTTAATCCATCTCAACAAGCAGCAGTAAATGTGAGTCTTCATGAAGAATAATATTAAAACTTTTGTTTCCCGATTTGCTAGTAAACTTATAATTTCTTTATTATCCAATATCCATCAATATTATGCTGTAAGTTTTCTATCATAACTTCTACTTTTTTGTATGTTATTTATGCAGGCTGGTCTATCACGTAAAGACTTTATCCTGATACAGGTTGGACTTTAGGTCTTCTTGAGCATCTTATCTATGTGCATCCGTTCTTCCTTTATATTCTACTACTCTCTTCAGTGCATTTGTTTAGTTTTGGTTTGAAGACAAGTTTAAGAAAAGTAGAGATGAGTTGGAAAAGAATTGGTATGCATATTAGGGAAAATAGTGGTAGGGAGAAAATAGGGAGTTGCAATATATTTTTACATGGTAGAGAATTCTATTTAAGATATGTAGGTCTTTTTCCCCGTCTCTATATATTATGCTCTCCATTGTTGCAAGGCTAGTCCTTGTTCGTTGGATTCCTGACTGTGTTTTAAGTTTCCATGTTGAAATTGATAGGACAGGATTACATATATAGGGTACGTACTTAATATGCAGACTGTCTGACATTGATTGAATGTGTGCTTCTGTCAAACCAAGAAGATCGGCATTGCTAGTTTGATAGAACCAGTTAGGTTATCTCTTCAACCTGTTATTACTAATCAAGTGAAGTTAATATGCTTTCATCTAGGTTCTTAGATACTTGTTGAGAGCTGGCATATTTTGTTCTTAGCCTAGCTTGCCAATTTTCTGACACTTACGTGTAGCATTCATCAGTTCTCGACTACTGTAGTTTCCAAAATCAGTGAGGTGCTTTTAGAGGTGACATGAATGAGTGCTTAATGAACTTTTGCCTTTGTCCAAATATTGTAAAACTACCTGGTAATTGTACTGCCGTATGTATAGTTGTTGAATTGTTAGACTTTCCATCAGGAAGAAAGTAAGTTTGTCGGTGGAATCGCTTACCCAAGTATACATAATACAATGTAGGCCTAATGCGTATGTCTAACTGATGTGGGACTTGAACACTTGCAAGCTTCAGTGCTTCACTGAGAAAGTGATTTGCACACGGACACAGTGATAAGACAAACATGCCTGGCCAAAAATTCAACAAGCCCAGAGAACATATACTCTCAAATTTGATGATCCTTTATTCTGATTTTTCTTATAAGAAGTTTGATAACATATTTGTGTACTTGTGAATTGTTGATCACTTGAACCTGACCACATGCTTTGTTTTTTTAGGGACCTCCAGGAACAGGAAAAACACAGACCATCCTTGGACTCCTTAGTGCCATATTGCATGCAACTCCAGCAAGAGTTGGGTTAAAGTGAGAATCTTGCCAATTTATTTTCTTTCTTTTCTAATATAGTCAATTAGGTATTGTATCATTCTTAGGTTGCTAGCAACTGCAGTGGTTTTTTAAAGTGCAGATTTGGACATTTCTTTTTGTGCCGTTCTTGTTCATATTTTTGTCCTATCTCCTCTATGTAGAGCTGGATCCCGTGGAGTGAAACGTGGGCCAGAGTTGCCAATTCTGGAAAAGTATGTATATGCTGTTAACTTGGTTCTTCATTTGTAATGGTTAGGTTAGGATGGTGCATATTTTTCCAGACATCTTTTGAATGGCGTGTATATTTGTTTAGATTAATATTGATATTAATCAACATTTTTTTTCTTTTCAGTCGAGGGTAGTAAAATTGATAAGATATTTTGCAGAATGAATTCAAAGTTCACGATTGTATTAGGTTTCTTTAGGGAATAAAAATTCTAAGTTTCTACCTGACTAAAATCTGTTACTTGGACTGACAGGACAATTTTTTTCAACACTCTATCATACGGTTAATCAAAAGAAAGATAATATGAGGGAGTGAAAAACCAGATTTTGGAGATACTATATTCTAAGAAGTCTACAAATGACTTTTATAGAATTTTAGTTCATCATATGAAAATTTGTGTGAGAGAAGCTCTCTTTAACCTATTGTGGTTGATAATTAGTGGAATTGACGTGGCTACATAGATAATAGAGGATATCACATGTTAAGCGCTGCTGGTTATTCTAATGGGAAACTTATAGTTTGCAGCCATGTCTGCTACTAAGTGAAAAGAAGAGTGGAGGGACGGGAGATTGGACTGGCTTCCTTATGAAATTTTAATTGCCTTTTTAGCATGTGCTTTGGTAATAGACAACTGTTTGTGCTTTGGGATTCTCCCTTGGAATCTGATAGGAAGTCCATAGTAGATACCAGCTCTGGAGGTTTTGATCATGGAAGCTTAAATTAGTGACTACATTACCTCTTTTTGCTTTTAAGATGTTGATCAATTTAGGTTGAAGGTTTTAGGTACCACTTAATTGAAGATTGGGCTTAAGATTTTGTGTTCAACATGTATCCTAGAACATGACGATGGTGTTTCATATGTTTGATTTCATTTCAAAATTAAACTGGATCCACTCTGACATAAAGTGAAACTTAACCTTTTCATTTATAAATTTCTGTACACAAATTTTAGCCCACTGATGACTGAACTGCAATATTTGTATTTCCTCTGTAGATATAACCAGTGGACTCTAGCATCTCCTTGGTTAACTGATATTAATCCTAGGGACAAAATAATGCCTACTGATGGAGATGGTGGTTTCTTCCCAACCACTGGAAATGAGTTTGTAAGTTTTTCGTCTTCCATTTCTATAATATAATATGATCCAAGAGAACCATATCTGCCTTTACTTTTTTAGAAGTATTTTGGCAGAAAATAGTAACTCCATAAAGATTACAATCTCTTCTATTTCTATTCATCATGCAGAAACCAGAAGTAGTTAATTCCAGTCGCAAATATCGTACACGTGTGCTGGTATGTGCCCCATCAAACTCGGCACTTGATGAGATTGTGTTGCGTCTTCTAAGTACTGGTACACAAGCTTTCTCTGACAAATGTTTATCCTCTACTTATTTTAGCTTGATCTTTTCTTCCCATGGTAATGTGATTGAATAGTGGATGCAATTTAATTTGACCATGTAACTTATCATTTTTATTGTTATTGTCCCCTCAGCTTTATCAATTCAAGGGTTAAAAAAGGCAAAATTAATGAATGTTTGGTGTCATGTTTTGTCTTTGCAAATATGAGATGTTGACCTTATCTATAGTTCTTTGTTAATACAAAATGTATCCATTCAGTTCCACATGTTTAACTTTGTGAAGTGCTTTTCTAATTTAGAAGTTCCTATGAGACATTTTGTAACGCATTGAAGATACATGCCAAGAAAATGTGGATTTTGATTGCTTTATATTTGATATTTGATATTTTATTTGAAAATGTGTGTATCAGTACTTGGGAAAGCTTCTAGTTGAAACTATGATTGCCATTCTTTCTCTCTTTAATCTAATATTGGAGTCCATCTCACAGACTCCTGTTTTACCTTTTTATCTAATATGGATCTTTTCTGCAATTGTCATTTTGGATACTCAGGAGTTCGTGATGAATCTAATCATGCATACAACCCTAAAATTGTACGAGTTGGTCTAAAATCTCATCATTCCGTCAGGGCAGTCTCCTTGGATGACCTTGTATGTATCTGGCCATGACTACACACTGCTGTTTTTGTAGCTGAAGGGGATGTTAACTTTTCAACTTACACTCATTATTGTTTCAAACTTTTTTTTTTTTTGTTGAGAAAATGGACAAAAAAAAGAAATATATTTTACATTGAAATCAGGAAAGAAGAACAAACAAAAACTATTGGCATTGGTTTGGCAAATAGAGTCAATAAATTGCTCGCGATACTCATCTTTTTGGTCATCTATTGAAAAAATGTACATCCATAATAGATCTTTGAACTGACCTTGAAAGTTTTGATGGGTATTCTGAATATTAGTTTGTGTATGTCCCTTTTATGTATTTTGAAAGTTTTACTTTATATTTTACTATACAGGTGAAGCAAAAACTTGCTGTCCATACGGCTGCTGATAAACAGAAACATGGAGCTGGAGGAAGGGATCCCGACAGTATCCGAGCCTCTCTTCTAGATGAGGCTGCAGTTGTACGATATTTTAACCTTTGCTGAATATGAATAGCTAATATCAACATTACTGTGTCTTCCTTTCTGATTCTCTATGGTTCTCCAGGTCTTCTCTACCCTTAGCTTCAGTGGTTCAAGTCTCTTCACCAAATTGAACCGCGGGTTTGATGTTGTCATAATAGATGAAGCTGCCCAAGCTGTATGCTTCAACTGAGCCCTATGTTTTATTGGTGCTCAACTGTTCTTGCAATTTATGTTACAACCTGCTAGAGCCGGCAAATGGGCCAACGGCCCACGGGCCATCACTAATTCGGCCCAATAATATTGGGGCTGGGTCGGCAAAATGTGGCCCCATAAATATGTGGTTTTTTAGCCCCAGCCTCAGTAGGCTTGGTTCGATTCCGGCCTGATAATACCTGGCCCAGGCCATCAAAAAGTTGCCTGATAAGCATACTAGCATTTTTTAGCCGGGCCCCTTGGCCCATTTGCCAGCTTGACAACCAGCTTTTTGCACATCATGTATTTGTTATAAATAGTAAAAGAAATCAACACATTAGAAAAAAAAGCATAAAGAGTGGGAATTTCTATTCAAAAGCAATCACTAGCAAGTTTTTCTGCAGACGTGTTAATTTATCTTCATCTTGCACTCACTTGTTGTGTAATACAGGTGGAACCAGCTACTCTTATTCCTTTGGCAAACGGATGCAAGCAAGTATTTCTGGTACTACCTTTTCTTCTTTTCTTGCATTATAATTCCTGTTATTGTAAAAGATTCTAGGTTTCTGTTGTCCATATCAATAATCAACATGCCCAGTATAGAAATTCCATTTTTCAGTTTTGGTGTTGCTTTAGAGGAACAGCAATTGTAAGATTTATGGGTTTCATATGCATACTGGTGAATATATTTCGACACAGATGTAAACCAAAATATGTTTTATCTAATGGTCCGTACATACAATGTTGTAGATCCTACTTGCATTACACTGACTCATGTCCTTTGGAAATAAATATGCTTCAGCTTGTGATTAACCAATCTCGTAACTGTCTTGTATAGGTTGGTGATCCACTTCAACTGCCAGCTACCGTAATTTCTGAAAATGCTAAAACCATGCGGTTAGGGTTTAATTTATATAATATTCATACCTCATCATGAATTTGAATCTTAGAACTTCTCTAGCATAGAATTTTTAGCATCTCCTTATTATATGATTCTCAAACTGTAGGTATCATATGAGTTTGTTTAAGAGATTACAGGGTGCTGGATATCCGGTAGTGATGCTGAAGACGCAATATCGAATGCACCCAGAGGTAGATATATATATATATATATATATATATATATATATCAAATAAATATTAGTTTCCGTCTTTTTTCGTTTTAATTATCAAACAACAATGTTATGCTATTGATAGCATTCATCAATAGATTTTGGTAACTACGTATTACACATCTACAGTGTGATTGATCATTGCCCTTAATGCCCACAAGCATCATAATTTACAATGTTTGACTTGAGTTTCATTTCTGGATCCAGGAACAGTTTTTGACATGATTAAAACCTTTTGTAGTATCTATCAGGAAAAAAATTATGAAGTGCCCGATTAAAAATTCCACATTTTTGGTACCTGCTATGAGGTTTTTTTTCAGAAGCATTTTTATCTCTTCATGTCAGTACTTTGTATAAATAATGTCATATTAATCTCTTCAGGTCCCCTTTTTTTATTTTCTGGTTTGGGTTGAAAATTATACCGGACATAATCTGGAAGAGGTGCAGGTTCATGTGGGCTGTCCGACCCGTTTCACATTTTTCATGGTAAACCTGATTTGACCCAAAAATTAATTGGGTTTGTTTTATGTGATCCGAACCCACAAAAATGCAGGTCGGGTTCTGGGTGCCCACTTGTTCGAGTCCATATTGCCAGCTCTATTTGCAAATCATGTCTTTATTTCACACCCACTCATATCCTAGTTGTCAACTGTGTAATTAGTTATATGGGATTTTTTTCTTCAAAAATGTGATATCAATGAAGATTTCTCAACCTAACCTGTTGGTGTGTGAATACATATGCATTTATAAAAGTAAAAAAATTTCTGCTGAGTTTGTGAATCTTTTTTCCAAACAGATAAGAAGTTTTCCATCAGAGGAGTTCTATGCTGGGGCACTAGAGGATGGGGATGATATAATGAAGAAGACGGAGCGTGACTGGCATCGCTATCGCTGTTTTGGCCCATTTTGCTTTTTTGATATACCAGGGAAAGAGTCTGATGTCTCAGGAAGAGGATCTTGGGTAAATGAAGATGAAGTTGTGTTTATTCTTCTAATGTATCAGGAATTGGTGGCTAGATACCCGGTTCTTAAGTCAAGTTCTCAGCTAGCAATTATATGCCCGTATAGACATCAACTCAAGCTCTTCAAAAAGCGTTTCAAGGAAATTTTTGGTGAGGAGTCAGAAAAATTTGTGGATATTAATACCATTGATGGATTCCAGGTAAAGTAATTTTCTGTTTTATTTGATAAATGTGTTATTTTGGTTTATTTAAATGTTTCATTTGTTCAATTTGTTACAAACAGAGTTTAGTGCTCTCTCAGTAAACTAAGCTAATATAAAGTCATTTAGTTTTTTCATCCAAAAATATACAGTCAGTTGACTATCATTTATTTGGCCAACCAAGAGTTTCTTGTGAGGTGCATACGACTCTTATTTGTGGTAAAAGAAAAATAGTCTTGGGCATGGCATGATAGCCGAAGAAAAGATGAAGTTCTCTATTTAATTGTGTTAGTAGTCTTCATTGAGAAAGTTCGTTGTGTGCCTTTGTGGCAAGAGTTTACCAACAAGTATACAAGGGTTTGTTTAGTTGTGGAATATTATTTCAGTTTTTTAAAATAGCTTAAAAAGGGAAAACTGTTTATTTATTATTATTTTAAAGTTTTCCAAATAGAATACTCATATTTTCACTACTCATTTTTACTTCTTTTTTATTTTTATTTTTATTTTATTATTATGTCTTGCAGAGTATCTATTATGTTTAAATGTTTTTATATATCAATTCAAAATTAATTCTATTTTATGTTGTTCTAATTTAGACTCGATATTCAAAAAAAAAAAAGAAAAATGTTTCATCTAAATTAGTTTCCTAAATTCTCCTAGTTTTCCTTAGAAAACTGGAAATGAAAACAATAACATACAGTATAAAATGAAAATTGTTTTTGCAACTAAACTGACCCTAATACTCTCGGTCTCATTGTCATCTTTCTTTTTTTTTTTAAAAAAAAATTTGTTATGTATAAATTACCACCAGTATCCTTCTAATAAGTTACTTGGTATTCTTTAAATTTGTTACACCACATGTCCATAAGAATGTAAGAGAAAATATACAACATTAACTAATTTCTCCTGAATTTTCCTTAAAATAAAAAACCATAATACTCACTTTGTGACGGAGAGAGTATTTGTTTGACGTAAATATTTTTTTTGGGGTCATATTTCAGTTTATGGCTCAAATGTAGATTTTTTTTTTTTTAAAATAGCCTGTTGCTTACTGTGTAATTATATGTATCATGAAAAATTTAACGGCAATTTAACACATGTACTGAATTTTCTTAGCTTACATAAATAGCGTACTAGTTTACTGAATTGTTAAAAACTCTCCTATTTTGGTTTCTCTGGTATAATTGAAGACAATTAGATTAGGTCATCCTATTGTTCTTGATTTGTACGGTACTCTGCACACATATATCTGTATGATAAGCCTTGCCTCCACTTTTTGTGTCAGGGACGGGAGAAGGATGTTGCGATTTTCTCATGTGTTAGGTCAAATGAAAAGGGAGAAATCGGGTTCTTGAAAGCATTTGAACGAATGAATGTTGCGATTACTAGAGCTAGAGCTTCTGTGCTGGTCGGTTTTCTTTAAGCTCCATATCTCCTCCTCGCTATAAGTAAATATGTCTAATTTCGTCTCAATAAGTTCTATTGTTTCTACAGGTTGTGGGGTCTGCATCGACATTAAAGAAATGGTCTGCATCGAAATCAAATAAAAATGAAAAGCACGAGCACTGGAAAAACTTGGTGGAATATGCCGAGAAAAGAAATTCTCTTTTTAAGGTGAGTAAAAATACTTACAATTTTGTTGTAAATTTTCTATTCCAATTC
>JAYMTK010003094.1:0-12760 GCA_036897405.1 Pelargonium myrrhifolium | reverse complement strand
ACTTCCGCAGTCCTTTATTACTTGTGCGACACCGGTGCACTTGCCGGGTTGTTTTGGTATATCAATACCGCGCACCAACCATATCTATCAAAATTTTTGACAGAATTACTTACAGAAAAGTCCGTCAATAATTCTGTCAATAACATTTTTGAAGGCTGAATTTTGACAGAATTTTTTCGTCAAAATTTCCGTCAGTATACATATTTTTTAACGAAAATTTCCGTAAAAAATTGCATGTTTTCTTGTAGTGCTGCAGTGAAGAATACAAGAAAAATGTGAGGAATCGTGGAGGGGGGTTGATGATTTTGTGTGTGTGTGGTGACAAATATAAATAGATGAGAGAGTTGAAGGAGATGACCTTAAATGAAAATGGGTTAAATACTTCTAGACCCCTTGGAGTTGTCCGGATTTTGCATTTCACCCTCGAGGCATATTTTCTTTAAAACACTCATGGACTAGTAGTTTTTGTCTCTTTGGTCCTTTGCTGACGTGGGAGGTGTGGGGACGTGGCAGTCACTACCGGGAGTAGAAGGTTATCAAAACCAAATGGATAAAAACAAGTCCAAGTTTATTTTTTAAATAAAAATAAAAACGTTCTGAGGGCTAAATGCAAAATCATAACAAGTCCAAGGAATTTATAAACATTTAACTCTAAAATTAATAATCAAAATAATATTTCTTTTTCTTTGAAGAAGATGTAATGAATTTGAGTGAATTTCCTTCATTTCATGCCTTAGAAATGGGTGGGTGGTTGTAACAGAAACCCATCCTTTTTTTATTCAAAACCAACCCTATATAAAATTTTATATGCACACACAAATTAATCAAGATCGCAAAAATGTCTGATTTCATTGATCAATTCCCATATCATCTTCTTCCTTCGGAGATAGTCATCGAAATTCTATTAAGGTTGCCCACAAAAAAATTGATCCAATTCAAATGTGTGTCCAAATTATGGTGCTCTCTCATCACATGCCCACAATTCTTCACCAACCACCTTTTCTTTGATCGTAGTGACACTAACGATTCCAATCTCCTGCTCATCAAAAGTCGCGATAAGGTAAATAAAGATCATATTTTCTCTCTTCTCTCACATCGAACATTAGGTGGGTATTCACAAAGTCGTCCCCTACCATACCCAGAGCTCCACAATGATCAGGTTTTCATGGATTCCAAATATTTGGGAAACGATATTCAAATATTGGGTTCTTGTTGTGATGGTCTCATGTGCTTATATGATAGTAAGTATGAGTATATCGTGTTATGGAATATTAGGAGTGGTGAAGTTAAAATTCTTCCAGATTCTAATGTTCCGAATCCACCAGAGACCAGCCTTGAGCCTAATCCTCATCTTGGGTTTGGCTACGATGCTAATACCAATGACCATAAGGTCATCAAAGTAAGTACTCTAATTGAGTATGAAGATGAAGATGCTCTACCGATAGATACTTATAAGATTGAAATTTATTCCTTAAACGCTGATTGTTGGAGAGTTATAAATGACGTTGAGCTTCCTGCACATATTCAAAATGATATTGAATATAGGTATAAAACATATATAAATGGGGTCTTTTTATGGATGGGATATCCCGCTTCAAAGTCTCTTGACGGGGAAGGCGATGACGAAATGATTCTTTGGTTTCGATTTAGTGACGAGTCGTTCGGAAAAACAGTGCTTCCAACTAACATCGAAAATATTTCTCTTGAATTTGATCATTTGGGTGAACTTCTTCCAGATGATGAATATGATAACTATTATGAAGATGATGATGATATTATCTTTAATAAATTTGATGATGACAATACTCCTAGGTGGAACAAATTTTTTTTTGGAGATAAATGATAAGTTGGTTGCTCTTATTGTCTTCGATTTAAATCGAAGAGTTGAAAAATGTTTCCACGTATGGGTTTTACTTGAATTTGGCGTCGTGAATTCTTGGATCAGGTTGTTCACCATTGGACCCCTTGTAAGGATCGAGCGGCCCTTATGGTTTTGGAAGAATGGTAAAATGATTATGGAAAATAGTGATGGACAACTAGTATTGTGTGATCCTTTCAATAAAGAGACGGAATTTATTAACATCAATGGAGTACCTCGTACATTACAAATTGTAACAATTAAAGAAAAAAGTGTATTCTAGCTAGAGGAGACTCCAAATTATGTTATATTTATTTGTTTTTTCTCTATTTATTTTATAATAATCAACTTCTAACATAGTGTGAATCCTTATTTTTAATATTTTTTTGTGTGTCACTTATCGTCGCATAATTTCCTCACCGACGGTATGGGGGTGAGATTATAGGTTAATAGGGGATAGCTACCCTCTGTTGTGTAGCTCAACTAATCAATAAAAAAAAATCATGATATCACGTTGTGTGCGAGGAGAGAGAGAGCATCAAGTATCTACTCTTCTTATCGCAAGTACCATAAAAATCAACATTAAATATTGAAACAAAAACCTCAATACTCGAGATTAAATAATAAAATAATAAGGTACCAATTTTGTAAATAATAAATTTTTATCCTTATGTAAATAGCCATGAGCATATATAACTCAAGAGTAAAATGTATGTCAGTTAACTGATATAAAGTTATATCAGTTGCAACTTAACAAAGCCAATTAGGTGATGCCACCTCATTTAAAATCACTCTTACCCACTTAAGTGAACTTGTGGGAACGGAGCGACCCGTCCGGATCCATGATTTTAAATGAGGTGTCATCCCATTATTAGTGCAACTGATATAACTTTATATCAGTCAACTGATATACATTGTACTCATAACTCAATTCCACATCAAAAATGTTTTCACATATGAGTTCAGAATTGTGGATTCCTGAATCAAATTGTTCATTATTGGACCCCTTTTAAAGATCGAGCGACCCTTATGGTTTTGGAAAAATAGTAAAATAATTATCGAAAACAGTGATGGACAACAAGCCTTGTGTGATCCTTTCAATAAAGAGACGAAATATATTGACATTAATAGAATACCAATTCATTACAAAGCGTAGCTATTAAAGAAAAATGTATTTTCTAGTTAAATGAGAAGCCAAATTATGTTATTATTTTTTTGTGATAATTAACTTCTAAAGTAGTGCGAATCCTTACTATTAAAGTTTGTCTTTCTTTTTGTGCACTAAACTACCTTGTAGATCCCTCAATAATAAGAAATCGTCCAGTTTGGTCCCCCAATTAACGAAACTATAAAAGAGGACCCCTAATTATCAAAAACGCATGTTATTTGGGTCCCGCCGTTTGTCCCATTAAGTTTTCTGTCAACTTTGCTGACGTGGCACGAAAAATATTTAAAAATATATATATATGACCAGTCAGCACCCATGTGTACAGTGACTGGGCAAACAGAAAAAGCTAAACTACCTATTTGGGTCCCCAATTATTAGAAATCGACCTATTTGGGTCCTCAATTATCATAAACCTACCTAAATGGGTCTCGTCGCTACAATCCGTTAAATTTTCCGTTAAGTGTGCTGGAAACTACTTATTTTCGCCGGGATTTGCAAAATCTCGCCGGAAAATTAAAAAAATTCAATAACCGAGCTCGAAACAATTTAGAAGCATCATTTCGTTTCAGCAAAAGACACAAACTCGAAAATAGACATCAACAAGCTATGGCGGAAGGTATTTAGGCTAGAGTACTCAAGCCTAAATAACTTGTACTCTAGCCTAAATGGCTACCCTTGGCACAAAACAAGTGGATTTAGCCATTTAGGCTAGAGTACAAGTTATTGTATCAACTGGCAAAAGTTTAAGGTAATTTGTAAATATGGAACAAAAGTTTACAGGATGCCAGAGCTCTCTCTGTTCTCGGGGGGCGCTTAACCATTCTCGGTGAGTGTTACGGACAAGATGAAACCATGGGAGCCGCTTCTCTAACTAACATGTCATATAGAGGCAAAGCTTTACTATCATAAAAATGCCATGTGCACACCTACATGCAATTCCTAGCTAAATATAGTTGTTTGAGACCATAGCAGGATAACCAAAAAAAAACATTCAATATCATTATAACTTGATCAAGCTTGCTCCAGAGGGACACGAACAAAGAGACGGCCATGCAGACTAACAACAGCAGACGTTTGAAATGGATCGATTCTTCTGGGTAAGGTCACAACCTGAACAACACAACAACATGAAGATAGTGAGAAGGTCCTTCTAACTTTTTTTTTCCATACTTCAGCGAGGATTAGATACCGAAGTAATTTAACTGTTCATACTAAAACATTCACGGCCTTCTGGGGTCCATTATTAATAAAACAAGGGTGGCAGCAGTGGAATAGCATGAATAAGGAAGCTCTTTTTCAATCGATACTCTGAGCCTTCTGGCATATACGTGCTTTTGATTTCTTTGGTTATTTATATTTTATTATTTTTATATCAGCAAGCGTACAAACACTGAGGCTCGAACCTGATACCTCGAGGGTCCAAGTGAAATCAACCACTTGCCTCACTGAGTATATGTTTCTTTGGTTATTAGATGATCAAAGAAATACCTTTTGGAAGGGTGTGATACCCCAAGGATTATCCAGATGCTCTGGCTGACCTGTTATAACCAGACGTCCTGCTGGATCTGACTGAATCCGCACCTAAGTCCACCAAAACATTTCAACTAAAGGCTGAGATTTACATGTATCTTACAGTAGAAGCAAAGCAAAAAATAATCATTGTACACTACAAAGAAATTCAAGAACAAGTATTGGTCCTCATGAATTGTAGCGTGGTTATATTCTATTCCTGTGAATCAAACAAATGATGATACCATAATTATATATCATAGATGATGCATATGCATCATTAACTGCACCAGATATTTTAGACATTTATATATGGTAAAATTCAGAGATGATTTAAGAGTATGCAGGTTCATCAGTCAAATTATCACCCATGCAATGGATCTAACTTGCCCTGTGAAATTATGTAGGAAACCTTTATCACCATGCAATAGTACACAACTTTAATTGAATGCAGCACAATATAATAGACAATTGAGAGGATTAACCAACTTAGCGTCACATTTCTGAAGGTAGATGGACAGTGTGAACTAAAGCAGACAGTCCTTCCACTAACAATATTTCATAGAAACATCAATTGCAAAAGCAGACTAGACTCACTAGATGATTCCAACCAGCCATCTACATATAGTTTTTTCTTGAATTTCAGTAAATGTGTTTTTTATTCAAATTCAAGGAAATTCGGAGAATCAGGCTATTACTATTGATGTCAAACAAACTACAGATCTATTATCTCAGCAGTGATCCCACTGATTACTTGAGAATCAGTAATTGCTTATGTTTGATGTAATACAATGACAACTAAATAATACTATCTGAAGAATCTGCTTTATTAGATGAATAAAGGAAGGGAGAAAAAGAGGGTCTCGTGATGAGTACTTACCTCCTCGCGTAGAAGCCCAGGGACTAGAGCATATACCTCAAAGCAATCTTTCTGTTCAGAAGGAGAACGCAACCAGTTGCAATTAAAGACAAAAAAAAAGTGCCAAAAGTAAATTAAAAACAGGACAGTTGCAGGACAAAAAGAAGAAAAATAGACTTACAGCTTCTCGCACATTGATCTTCACCCAGTCAGCAGGAGGTCCAACATCCGCAACTGCTATGGCCAGTCTAAAAATGAAAAAATTGAAAGTCAATAAATATATAGAACAACATTTTCATCTTTCCTTCAAAGAAATTATAAAAATAAAACCTACTACAGCAAAGTTTAGATGGCCCAAATAAAGTTTTCTTATCTGGCTTGGCACTGATATGGTTTTCTTCTTTTACAGATCTATCTATCTATGTATCTTCTTTTGTGGGGAGTGTAAGTTTCTACAAATGAAGGGAATTGTGCTTGTATCTACATTAGAAGTTCCTAATAGTCGGAGAATGATTAACAAGTGACTGCTAATCTAAAATGGGACTTGCTCAAATAAGCTCAATAAATAAGGGCCCTTTTCTCCTATGGTTCAAATTGTTTTAAGAAATCCATCGAGTGTTTATACAATTGTTTTTATGACAATAAAAAACACGATATGTCATAAAAATTATGAAGACTCCAAATGCATCAAGGATTCAATTATTATTGTCCTTGAGAACACTTGTGAACAACCTTAAAGAGTTTCAACTACTAAGGAATATAAGCACACTGATAGCAAGACCAACAACTAAATAGAAATGAAGTTAAAATGAGTTACATAAAGTAAATTCACAAAGACATGATCAGTAATCTCAACTGCTTATCCGCTACAGACAGAATAGCTTTCTCAGCATGCTCTAGGTTACTTGATATCTTCTGTTTTTGCACACCTGACATGGCAAACAGATTACAAATTGAGAATAAATGTGGGTGTATCATTATATTAACTTTTACAAGAGTATACCAATGCTTTTGAGATTCTTTTCACGCTTCACTGAGGAATTATAGCTTTTATCCTATAAAAGAAAGAGTTAACATAATTAAAAAGCATTGCAGAAATGAAAAGAGCATCAAAGAAAATGGAAGCCAAGATCTGCTGCATATAAAACAAAAGACAACAATCAATTACTCCCTCCGTCCCAGAATAAGTGACTTGCTTTCTATTTTGAGAAAAACTAAGTAGAAGCTAATTAATGTTGTATATTTATAATTTTCTCTTCTATCCCCATGAACATGTGTTCTAACAAACTCAAGAGATACTAACTAACTTATTATAGGAACATTATTGATAATTCCTGCACAACTAACTTCCTAAAAAGAAAACAAGACACTTGTTTTGGGACAAAATGCAAGTGAAACAGGAGACTTATTCTGGGGCGGAGGGAATACATATTAGTCATTAGAGTTTTAACGAACCTTAATAATAGGCTCAGCAACCTCGCCATATCCAAGATAGCGTTGAGCATGCCAACCTTGCATAGCACGAGCTGCAGCATCTCTTCGTGCTCTACCAGATCCTGGAGTTTGGTAAGTATTTGTCTGCAGAAGAAAAAAAAAAACTTAGAAAGTTTAATTGCGGAGTCAACAAAAATAGACACAAAGTTGTGGCAGAGGACCAGAGAATATAAGCATTCAATTGCAGAACCATAATAAGCCTTCTTGTTAAATTTAATAATGAGCAACACATACTAGCTTGGACTTCCACTCTTAAAGGATCAACCTTATTGGTAAGGTTTTGGCTTTCACCGTTATATTCAATTCATTAACTTTATATTTATCTAATGTGGGACTTTAATACTCACTTCAGCACTTCCTTTCACGTGCATACCAGAATAACACAACAGACCTTGCACGTGGACCAAGAGGGGAGGCAAAAAAGACGGGTCACTAGGCCCAAACCAAACCTTTGATACCATGCTAAACTTGACTCCGACCCAATAGTTTATGATGATAGGTAGAGGGCCCAACCAATATATCTATAAGTAGAAAAATGAAAACCATATTCAAACTATCTAAACCTATTTGATTTATGATAAAAACTCATGGAACCGTACTGTCCATACATATGCCCACCACATACTCTCCATACCTAAATCACATCTTGAATGACAAGCATGCATTTATATGAAAGAACTGTATATCCTATCTTAAACCTTCTACATCAAAAACCATGCATCGCACGAACAAAACATAATAGCATCAAATAAAGATGAACCCATATCAAATTAAAGTACAAAGTATTTAAAAGAAATTTGCCTCCTTCTCAACACTTGTGGGCTGGGAGAACTGTGAAACAGGGAGTTGAAGCTCGCCACTTTGAACTTTATGCTTTTCGTATTCCAAAAGAGCCTGCACAAACAGAAAATGGGAGACACGAGAAAGAAACATGCAAGTGAAAATTTGCATGAAAGAATATTTTTGGTGCCATCTTTATAAAAGCTTTATTCAAACTGATCAAGGACTGAGAGAAGCCACCTAATAGACAATGAGTCAATTGAGTCTATAATACTAACATTACCCAAATTAAAGAGGCGCTACCTTCTCATAGAAAATGCGGAATGTCCATGAGACAGTAGTACAGGTCCTGAGAAAGGGAGAGAGGTTTTACTTCATGTTAATTATTTTACTAGCAAGCATATCAAATAAAAATGTTAGAATTAACAAATAGTAAAATGTAATTATCTGCAGCTTAGACACCAAAAAAACATTATCAAAAAATAAAACATAATAAAAACTGGCCCCAGGAAATATAAAAAATAAATAAAATAATATTCCTACAATGTCACGGCAAGTAAGAAGAGGTTCATAATATCACTTACTTGGGGGGGTGGAAAGACTCTCCTACTTGTCGCCACAACTTGGAAGCAGTCACCTATACATAACCACTGGGTTAAAGGAGACACATAATATGTTAAAGCTTTCTGGTGCAACCATATTTTTTTTTAGTGAAGGACTAGTTCATCACACAAGCAAACCCTACCAAAACTCCTACCCAAATCTGTTAAGCAAATCCCAATAAACCAGCAAAGTTGGGTACACCTGTACTGACCATTCTTAACTAATACTTGGAAGTATATAATCGACTATGATGGAAAAATCTTAAACAAACCAGGTAAGGCAGGGTGACATCAGATTGTTGATAGATAATAATCAAACGCACAAATCTTGTCTTTCAGAAGAATATCCTAATAAGTATGATACTCCCACTTTTCTTAACAGCATGGAGTCAAATCTCAAACACGCAGGTCCATGTATGTTTTATTTGGTTAACTTAAAAAGGTATCACGCAACATCCAATGTATTATTTAATATGAGATGAATACTTCAGAATCATTGAGAAGTATACAAATGTTGTAGCAGCTCAAATTTCCAAATACAATTATGGTTCGTTTGGATACTTGGATTTGATTTGAAATCCTGGAATTGTGCCAAATTCAATGTTTGGATGCACAAATAATTTGGATTTGGATCAAATCCAATAGGACTCAAAACATGCTTGCAACAGAAGATTTCAAATCACAACTCTTATCTTATCATTTGAAATTACATGGTTTCCCAAACTTTATATTTATATATGAAATACAATATTTCAAATCAAATTCAAGAATCTGAATTCAAACTCACTGTATTTAAAATTGAGCCTCAAAGATGCTTCAATGCAAAGCTGTCTTAAATTACCCCTAGGCAATAAAAAATACACAGAATTCTCATATATTGCACAATAGTCGTTGGAGCATAACCTTTTCTACACATGGAGCTTTTATGCTTTCCTTGTCCAAACATAAACTTGGCTGGAATTTTATTTGGACAGGCCCTCCCCTCTCTTACTTCTCCAAAAGTTTCAAGTTTACAGTTGCAATCTACATGCGATGTTTACATTTCTACAAACTAAAGCTTCCATTTAGAAATAAATTTGAGATAATTAAAGCTTATGATTTGATTTGAACCTATTATTCACTATTTACCCATTTCTAACACTAACATCCAAGAAGTGAGAACGAATAACGAATTAATGATACAAAATTTGATTAAAAAAAAAAACAAATTTTGTTTTCGTACATAATTACTTCGTGTATTGAAAATTTAAAATATATATAGATACCCATAAGCTTTTGCCTCATTTCATGACATGCAAATAAAATGCTTTACTAGAGTTTTTTTCGCTTTTGACAACACTAAACACTGATTTCTAATTGTAAGCATGATATACATCTCACTAATTATTCTCTCTTTACGGGTCTACCACTGCTTTCATTTATCATATATTATTAGAGGAAGCAAGATTAATACACTTGACTGCATATTTTCCAAACCCTTTCAGTCACCAAATAGGCAAATACAATAAACTTGCTCAGCAAGCACGGTTAACTGAGTCACCAGTTGTTAACTTCCTAATCGTATACTCAATCGATACATCCCAATCGAATGAGGGAAACTATATGAGGCTGAGGGAGCATGTCACCAGTGGGGAAAAAATTGAGCAACTAAAGTAATTAGTCTCTGCCATGGTTGTCAAATTGAGGTTCATTTTCTGAAGAGGTAATTTGCGAATCATATGGTTCATGAAATTGTTTTAGAAAAAATGAGTTATGTATAAAGATGTTTGTCATAATTTTGCATTATATATACTAGCTTTTTAGTGTAATGTACACACCTCATATATTTGTGAAAAGTTTGAAAAACTATAAGCTTAGAAACAATGCCACTGGTGTGTTGATAGCTTTGTGTAATTGTACTGACTGTCAATAAAGATATATTTAAAGAATTCCAAACTAAAATTTAAAATTACTAGATAGAACTCTTGAACAACAAGGAAATAATGAATTAAAATTTATGAAGTCATCATGGGTCACTCCATACATCTCAGTAAACCATAAAAACACTGTGATTCAACATATGGCTCCATTTAACTAACGGTTTACCCTCTGGTTCATATTGCATTAGAGTTGGATCGAGTTGAGCCAAGGTTCGAACAGTAAAGTTCGCATGTTTACAACAACCATGGTCTCTAAACATTCTAACATTCATGAAATAATAACTATAAGACTACACATGTTTCATACTTGCATAAGTGTAAGATCACATTCAAATCTGGTTTGGTAGATGTCCCTTACATACAGACTGGGCAACTTCAATTAACGAATGAATGACAGCATCAAGAATATACTGAACATTACTTGAAAATGATAATGACAATGTCAAAATTAAACTACATCACATTACATGAAAGTAATATGCGTACATACCAGATCATAGCCTCCCAATTTAATAACAGCTCTCCATAACCTACACCACACAAGAGATGAGCAGAGATTAGCCCAGGACACGTGCTATTCCTAGCACTAAAACGGTCATTGAGGTAAACTTACTTTAGGCAATTAAGTGGCTCTCCATAAAACTTAGGGGGTTTGAAATCCATAGGCCTCTCCTTATAGAAATTTTCCAGTTCTACCATAAATGCAGCTCGTTCCTCTTCAGACCCTGCATCATCAGCCTCACCCATCTGCAATCACAGAAGAAATTATTGTTTGGGAGGAACCCGGTGATACTTTGCAAACCGCAATTTTTTACTATAAATCGTCAAAACTCTTTCACACTCTCCTGCTATACTTGTACTACCTCCACGTCATTCTGCCAATTATTTGCTTTCTTAGCAGGGACATGCTCAGCTTCAATTTTCACATTATATGGTCCAGAGGAAACTGGTTTAGCAGCTCCATTCTGGTTGATAACATGAGCACCATTGTCATTGCTCTTGCTTTCTGGCAGCTCATTGCGACCAGCATCATCAGCTTTCATATCATCAGTATTGCCTGAGTCGGTTGATTTCTCACCAGGCAAATCAGCTATCATATCATCAGTACCACCCAGGTCCATTGATTTCCCATTTTCACTGGACTCTTGGCCATTCTTCTGCAGAGTTGTTTCTTGCTGCTGAGCAATAGTGTCAACAGGTTCAGTATCCATACAGCCCAGTGAATCTTTTGTCAGCTTACTGCCATCTTCCATCTCACTTATATCAATTTTACTGTCAAAACAAAATATTATATTGTCACAGATACAAGATTCAATGAAGATGATTAAATAAACCAATAGCTAAAGAAAATGACATTTAATGCTGGTAATGATCTGCCAAAAAGCAAAGAGACAAAAAAACTGCTATAGATGGTTCTGTTCAACTTTTTTCCCAGTCATTTCAAAAACGCACAACCTTCATAGCAAAATCCAGCCCCAGCCCAAGCCTAGTTCTCCCAAACCCACTTTTGACTCGTTTTCCCCTTTCAATTCTTTTACTCACAAAAGAAACAGAGACGCACACATTCACACACTCAAATGAGAAATGGCAGGTAAAAAAAGAAGCATGAAACCAAAAACCTAGTTCTGCTTCAAAACGGCTAAAGCAAGCGGTGTCGTGAACTGATTCAACGCAGCAGCAAAAACATCCAATAAACAAAATGGTGCTATAGAAAAACGTGCATGCAATGTACGGGAAGATAAGCTTACCGGGAAGGAAGTGGTTGTGGAGGCAAAATGGTCAAGGGTCGGAGGAGAGGTCCAGCGGCGATGGCTTAGGGTTTGGGCGCAGAGAATGTAGGCGGAGGTGTATTGAGGGGCAGATATGGAGAGTGGAGTGATGAGTAATTGTGCGAGCATTCATAGAAATTGTCGTTCATGGCAGGTACAAGAGTAGGGATGTGTACGGGTGGTGATGCCGAATAAGGCGGTGGTGGGGGTGGGGGAGGAGTGACGCCAGAAAAGGGGAACAAAAACTCCACGGCGGGTCAGGTTCAGAGAGTTCAGAGGCCGTGTCTCTGGCTGGTGGAGTGCTGTTCTCTCTAGCGTTAAAAAAAGGATTTTGACTCCAGATAGGCGCATACATCTGGACAAATTTGTTTTACACTGAAATACCCAATATAACCCCTGAGGTATCAAATCGTCACATGAGGGTTCGTTTTGTTGCACAAAACAGTTTGTTTTCTGTGTTCTTCTAGTTTTCCGGTTTAACGTTTTCTATTGAAAATTTTGAGAGTTTAGAAAACTTACTTGACTGGAACATTTTCCATTTCTCCACTTATCTGTTTTTTCTTCTTTCAAATTTCATGTATTTTTATTTTTTTTAACTACACAACATATAAATTGTATTTACTTTTAGGGTTTAATGTATATCAGTTGACTAATATAAAGTTATATCAGTTACACCAATAAGGGGTTGACACCTCATTTAAAATCATAGATCCGGACGGGTCGCTCCACTCCTCCAAATTCACTTGGGTGGGTATAAATGATTTTAAATGAGGTGTCATCACCTCATTGGCTTTGTTAAGTT
>JAYMTK010003093.1:0-12761 GCA_036897405.1 Pelargonium myrrhifolium | reverse complement strand
TCGGATTCGTCCCGACTTTCTTTCTCCGGTGATTGTTGGAGCATCTTTCAATCTTCTCGAGCTTCGATCTTTTCTGTTGGCGTACTCATCTAGGCTGGGGTTCAATCTTTCATTTGTTTTTTTTTTTTTTCGTTTTCGCTCAAGCTTGTATTGCTACTTCATTTGTACCGATAAAAAAAGCCACAATGTCCGATATTTCGGCGAAAAAACCGAGACAGTACGGTACAAGGAACCGGACAACGAAAAGTAACTAACTTACCAGTCAATTTCCAACTACCAGTCACCAAAAACAACCATTCCCTCATCAAAAATCACTACCGCCACTACAATTCTTCACTCCCCAACACTCCAAATCCTCTCAAAACTCCTTGGAACAATCAATTTCTGCTCTGGCAATATCAATTTCTTCATAAAGAATCAACCTTTATATCCTCAACTTCGTTAAAACTCAGCTCTGGTTTCGCTTTCAGCTGATTTATTCAATCTCTGCTCTGCAACGATTTGTTTTCGGGATTTGATTTCTGGGTTTGTGGATTTGGGATCGGTTGAGAAAATGTCGAAAGGAGGCAAGAAGAACATACAATCCAAGCTGGTGGGTATGTTTTTTCCTTTTTTGATTTTTGGTATAAATGGTTTGATTGAGATTTGAACATGAAGATTTGGAGGATTTGTTGAGTTTATTGATTGATTTGGAAGGAGATTGTTGATTTTGTGAGCACAACCCGAGGTTTTATTTGTATTTTTTCTTATTTGTGTGTTTTAGCACACCATGTGTTTGATGAAATTACCCAAAGAGCTTATCCATATATGGTGTTTCATGGGTAGTTTCCAAGATCCAATATTTTGAGCTTTGTGTGTTTGGGAAGAGAAGTTTTGTGCATAGAGTATTGCTTTATTGCTTTGATTGGCACTTTGTGATGACATGTCGTGTTCGTTTCGGATTAGAGGTCAAATATGTGTTTATATGGGCCAACGCAAACACAACAGGTCTAAGAATCGTGTTGTGCTCGTGTTGGCTTTGCCTTAAACAAGAGATAAGGTGTGAACTGCAGTTGATGTTGCTCACGTTCTCTTTTTCCACTTGAGTGCAGTAGATTTGGACGATAAATGTAGATTTTTTAGCACAATTCGAGTTTTATTTGTATTTTTTCTTATTTGTGTGTTTTAGCACACCATGTGTTTGATGAAATTACCCAAAGAGCTTATCTATATAAGGTGTTTCATGGGTAGTTTCCAAGATCCAATTTTTTTGAGCTTTGTGTGTTTGGGAAGAGAAGTTTTGTTCATAGAGTATTGCTTTATTGCTTTGATTGGCACTTTGTATTGACATGTCGTGTTTGTTTCGGATCAGAGGTCAAATATGTGTTTATATGGGCCAACGCAAACACAACAGGTCTAATAATCGTGTTGTGCTCGTGTTGGCGTTGCCTTAAACAAGAGATAAGGTGAACTGCAGTTGATGTTGCTCACATTCTCTTTTTCCACTACAGTGCAATAGATTTGGACGGTAAATGTAGATTTGTGAGCACAACCCGAGTTTTATTTGTATTTTTTCTTATTTTTCTGTTTTAGCACACCATGTGTTTGATGAAATTACCCAAAGAGCTTATCCATATAAGGTGTTTCATGGGTAGTTTCCAAGATCCAATTTTTTTGAGCTTTGTGTGTTTGGGAAGAGAAGTTTTGTTCATAGAGTATTGCTTTATTGCTTTGATTGGCTCTTTGTGTTGACATGTCGTGTTTGTTTCGTGTTAGAGGTCAAATATGTGTTTAAATGAGCCAATGCAAACATAACAGGTTTAACAATCGTGTTGTGCTCGTGTTGGCGTTGTCTTAAACAAGAGATAAGGTGAATTGTAGTTGATGTTGCTCACATTCTCTCTCTTTTTTCGCTCTACTAGCTTGAGCGCGATAGATTTGGACGATAAGTGTAGGATTGTGAGCTAGAAAAAAGAGATGAAATGAAAGAAAGTCGGAGAGGAGAGACAGATAAGAGAATTCATCAAGTGGTTTGCCTAGGCTACGATTTAACAATATGTTACATTACTATTTGAACACTAACCGTGTAAACATGTCATGTGCACGACACATCTTTAAATATGTTGAGCCATACAAAGCTTAAATCGACAAAGTACTGCTTTATTGCTTTCATTGGCTTTGATAGAGTCCTGATTAGAGCTGGTTGTTCGTGTTGATGTGTCTTGTTCGCGCAGTTGATGTTGCTCACATTCTGTAGATTTGGACGATAAGTGTAGTCGTGCGTGAGAAAGAGGAGAAGAAATGAACGAAATTAGAGAGTAGAGACACATTAGAGAAGACGTTAATTGAGTAACCTAGGCTACGATTTTGAACCCAGCACGAACACGACACATTTATAAATATGCTGAGCACAAACGTGTCGTGTACATGTTATTATCATAACCTTTGGTGCTAATGTGCGTTTTCCAGGTTCTTCTCGGGGACATGGGAGCCGGGAAGACAAGTTTGATACTGAGATTTGTCAAAGGCCAGTTTCTTGATTTCCAGGTTATTCACTGATCCTATGATCATCATTCTCGTTACAATTTCAGTTTTGTTTCCACATGTTCAGGACGCGCTGCTTATGAAACACACATCAATCAACTGCAGGAATCGACTATTGGAGCAGCATTCTTCACTCAGGTTCTGTCGATAAACGAAGCTACCGTGAAATTCGACATATGGGACACGGCGGGACAGGAACGGTACCATAGTTTGGCTCCGATGTACTATCGAGGCGCTGCTGCTGCTGTTGTGGTGTACGACATTACGAGCATGGTATCTAACTATCGACCTTTTATTACACTCCATCCGTCTTAAAATGAGTGTCGTGGTTTCTTTTAAATTTTTGTCCTAAAATGAGCGTTCTGTTAGTCTTGGAAGAAGCTTTTTTGCGTAACTTTTGGCATGTTTTTATGCTGTTTTCGTTTCAGGACTCATTTCAACGGGCCAAGAAGTGGGTTCAAGAATTGCAGAGACAAGGTAGATGACGAACATTCATGAAACTTGTTAATCTCGTTCGAGTTTTATGAATTTGGACCCGAACATAGCTACGCAAATCACAAAGCTTCTGATATTGATTCAACTCCTAATTACGTCTTCTGGTAATGATATCAGGAAATCCAAATTTGGTGATGTTTTTGGTGGCAAACAAAGCCGACTTGGAAGAGAAGAGAAAAGTGCAAAACGAGGTATTCACAATCGAATAATGTGAATCAAGAACGAGAATGTCTATGAGATTCCTATTAATTATGTTTGTATCGACACTTCTTGGTCGTGAGAACGGCTTTGGAACTGGAATCTCATTCTCATTCCCGTTCTTGATTCACATTCCCGAACAAAAAATATAATTCAAACACTATCTTAGTACATTCGCGATTATAGTACATTCTATTATTTGCTGTTCGAATAATGGTTAACTAGATCAACTTCTTGCACAAATCTTCTCCCCTGTGAACTATCCACTTTTCGGTTTTGATTGGAACCCTACCCTATGCACAACGGCGGAGTCAAACTTGAGACTCGGTATGGGTACAATTTTTGGCCTAGGCCTAAATTGTTGGACTATTAATGCTAGTTAAAGTATTTCAGGAGGAACCGGACGTGCCAGTTTGGGTCCAAACCCGAGGAATTGGATATAAATAAGTCTGGTTAAAGAGTTTTAGGGAGGATGGGGTGGGCCCATGCCTACTAGGGCCTACCCTGACTCCGCCAATGCCTATGCGTCTAATTCATAGAGTTGTATGTTTTTGGTTTGATTCGTTATGTGATTTTCTTCGGTATAGATTACTCTAAGCAAGATCTTTGATCATTCTTGCAGGACGGCGAGCAATATGCCAAAGAAAATGGCTTGTCGTTTCTCGAAACATCTGCGAAAACCGCACAAAATGTCAATGAACTCTTCTATGATATAGGTAAGTAACTCTTATCACTAGTACTTTTTCGAATTCTAAATAAAATTGTTCGGTCCCCTAAGCTTCAACTCGTGACTCTTTTCGCAGCAATAAGATTGGCAAAAGCTGCCCCTACTCGTCCTACAGGGATGAAACTGCACAACAATTCACAACAAAGACAAGAAAGACGGTTTTGTTGCTCCAGCTGATTCATGTATGTAGCATTACCTCTCTGAACTAGAGCTGGCAATTTGAACCCGAACCTGCGAGATTTTTGCAGGTTCGGTTTGCATAAAATATACCATATTAACTTTCAGGTCGGATTACCATTGAAAAGTGTGGGTCGGGTTAGAAAAACCGACACCCACGTTTTCTTGGTAAAACCCGCAACATGGCCTGGAACCCACAAGGATTGGCACATCTAGTAGGTTGAGTTAGAGGTGTCGATTCAAGTGTCGGGTTCAAAAGGCCTAAACGACCCGAAAGGGTGCATATTTTGAGTTTCATGTGTAAAATGTGCCGATTTGTCCGACCTATTTCTATGCAACACCCCAAATTTATGGATGAGTTTTGAGTGTTCGGCTTCAAATTACTAGCTCTAGGTCGGGTTAAGGTTTTCAACCCGAACAGCCAACTCTATTCTGAATGTATATACCATTATACTAACTTTCGGGTCGAAGCAGTTTGTCTTGCCATTGAAAAGTGCGGGTCGGGTCAGGAAACCCGCACCCACGTTTTCTAGGCAAAACCCGCAACATGGCCCTAAACCCACATGAATTTGCACAATCTATTAGGTCAACCTAGAGGCGACAATTCAGGTTTCAGATTCAAAAAGCCTAAAACAACCCAAAAGGGTGCATATTTCAGGTTTCACGTGTAAAATGTGCAGATTTTTCCGATCCCAAACGTAAAAAACGTAGATCGGGTTATGATCCAAATTGTCAGGTCTAAGTCGGGTTAAGGTTTTCAACCCGAATACCCAACTCTACTCCGAATGCATATGCAAGTAACCTCTTTTCCATGACAGGTTTTCTGATATTTACAAAGATATTGCTCGTGTTCGAAGATGAACAAACTCGAAGATCAAGCTGTGATCGACACAAACCCGAATCGCGACTATATGTTGTACATAAATTCTGTATTTTTCATTCAAAAAAACTTGCAAAACTTGCTCTTGTTTAACCTACAATGTTCAATTTCTGAGCTCAAAACTTGTACTTTGTTTCTGTATCAGAAAGTGACATATACTTCAAATATGGTTCAAGATTGTAAGCATTTTCAATACACCAAATGTGTATATGTGTAACTTAAGACCTTAAATCATTTATAATCATCAAAAGACAAGTTGTTTATATTACTTCCGTCCGAAAATAAGTGTCGTTGTTTCTATTTCGAGAAAAATTATGGAAAAGTTAGTTACTATGATATAGGAACTATCTATTTGGTTTTCCAATTATTACAAAGTCGACCGGTTTAATACCCAAATTAAGATAACTACAAATGAAGTCCCCAGATTATATTAAAAGCTCACAAAGTCGGTTCCACCATCATTTCCGTTAGATTTCATGTGCCACATAAGCAAAACTAACGGAAATTATAACGGAATTGACGGTGGGACCCACTTTGTGACAAGAAATTATATTTATATTTGAAATACAAATTTACAAAAACTAAATTTCAAATGACGAATTTCTAATCAAATTCATATTCCCAAACGCAACCTAATAGTGCGTTTGGAAACCAACATTTCATTTGAAATTCTCAATTTGAGCCAAGTAAATGTTTGAGAACTCAAAGTATTTGTGAAATATTCTCAGAACACGAGATTTCAAATGACAGATTTTATCTTGTCATTTTAAGATTGTATGTTCTTAAACCCAACTTAATTAGCTTATAGAATAACTTTTTTTTTCCAATTATTTTACCACCCCACCACTATTATTTTAACCATGCTACTACAAAACAAATTGGTTACACCTTCCAATGAGCATAAAAAAATGTTAATTTTCTTTTATTTTAAAAAAAATGTTAATTTTCTTTTATTTAAAAAAAAAATGTACATGCAAAAATGGGCCAAATAATTTACTAGGCAGTGCAGAAAATGAAGCTTCTTTGTCTAATCAAAGACCAACAAGCTTGTCCTTCATCAATGCAGACAAGCACCTCAATCCAAGTGATTTTTTTGTTTTCTTTGTTCCAATCTTATCCCTACAAAAACATAGTGTTTTGGATTGTAATTTATTTACTTCTATGCCATTTTATTTTCATCCTACTAGTATTTTTTTAGGGTTTAATATAAATCAGTTGCACTATAATAAAGTGGTGACACCTCATTTAAAATCATAGATCCGAACGGGTCGCTCCGCTCCTCTAAATTCACTTGGGTGAGTGCAAATAATTTTAGATGAGGTGTCATCACCTCATTGACTTTGTTAAGTTGCAATTGATATAACTTTATATCAGTCGATTGATATACATTTTACCTTTTTTTTTTTACACTTTACTTTTGTCTTTCACATTTAGTCCACAATAGATCAAAGTTCACATGCATCTCTTCTTCCCAATCCATACAAAAATGTAAATAATTTTCACAATGCATGAATGCAAATTCAGATGAAATGTGTCATCAAGCTAGATGACAATTCGCGGGTTCAATTCGAATGGATCAATGGGATTTTCACAATCATGAATCGAGTCAAACATTTTTAGGTCGTCTGAATCTAGAGACAAAAATTTGGTCCAGATTGACAAAGTAGAATACACTTTCTCTGTGTTTGTGATCAATACTATAAGAAGGTTCTGTGTATTTACCCCTAAATCCCGCAATATCTATTGGTCGATTTACTCGACATCAAACCTTGAAATTGATAACTGGTTATCTATTTGATTTTTATCAGAACAAAAAGATTATGGTAAAATGTATATCAGTTGACTTATATAAAATTAAATCAGTTGCAACCTAACAAAGTCAATGAGGTGATGACACCTCATTTAAAATCACTTATACCCATTCAAGTGAATTTGTGGGAGCGGAGTAACGACACCTCATTAGTTCAACTGATACAACTTTATATCAGTCAACTGATACAAATTTTACCCAAAAGATTATCAATATAACTAATACATGTTGGGCCAACGCTTTGGGATTCCTATGAGGTCTCGAGTTCGACTCTCTTTACCAACTGTATGGGGTGGGATTTGGGTTACTACCTCGTGTGTTGTGCAGCTCAACTGATATAAAAAAAATCAATATAAAATGGTACAAAAAAGAAACTCAACAAATTTTAATTAATATAGCTTAAAAATTAGTTGGCTTAGATGGTAGAGCCAACCTCCACACCTGCAACTTCCATGGCCACCATTACACTATTTACAAAACTACCCTCCCCAAAAACCCAACAAGAAAGCTAAGGACAAAGCTCAGACCTCAGAGACTCTCTGAATCTTTTTTTTTTCTTTTTATCAGTGACAGAAATATCACCATGATACTCGAACCCGATACCTTAGAGGGTTTTCAAAGCATCTCAACCGTTTGGCCCGACGTGACTTGACGAGACACTCCAAATCTGCCATTACCATGAAGGAGAAGTGCAAGGAGAGCCTGAAGAAGACGAAGACTGACCATTTTTACAGCTATTGGAGTCACTACCTGAAGTGCCTAGTGACCTTGCATCTCTAAGAGAAACCGAGCACGCCTCGGCCGGAAGCTTCTTCATTGGGCTCAACGGAGGGGTGGTTGGGTTGTTCTCTTCGCCGGAGGAGCCGCCGGATTCAAGCCGGGACGGCGACGTGTCCGGGGTTTGGAATGGAGTGCACGCCCGGCTTCCGTCGAAAATGGGATTCGATATGTACACAAAATGCTCCCGGAGACCGGCCGGAGGAGGAGCATTGGCGCCGCCGGTGCCGCCGGGGATGGGAGGTGGGGAGGTGGTGAGGAAGGAGCTAGGAGGGGACAAGATCCCGATTTGACGCGGGCTTGTCCTTAGTTCTTGAATTTCTTTCGTTGTTTTATCAGCAAGCGTACCAACACGAGGGCTCGAAGCTGAGACCTCACGAGGATCAAGCGCCTGGCCCTCTGTCCCAGCCTGAGGGGAGAGGAAGCCTCTTGGGGCGGGGAGAACCCCTTGGGCGTAGAAGCTACTAAGTTGGGCGGGTGACGGGTTCGAGGGCCGAGTAGAGGGATCGTTGGCGGCGGCTCCGGTGGTGTTCCGGAGCTTGCGCCGGCGGAGCAAGAGGGAGCAATAGAGCTCGGCTAGGAGGACGAGAACGAGACCAACGACGATGGTGAGGCTTAGGGCCATCACCAATGTCGCTCCCATTATCACCTTGGATGAGCCTTGCATCGCTCTAAAAATGATGTGTTTTGGGACTGAAAATGGAGAGTAGAGAATGGGAATGAGAGTGAATTATATGGGAAGGTGAGAAGGTTGTTTTTTGGCGGGAAAGGGTTGTTTACCTTTGAAAAGGAGAGGAGAGGATGGGAAGAGAATCTTGAGGGGGCTTTGGCATTGGGTTTGGGGATTGTGAGGCTTTTAGTTCAGAAAACTAGTTGGGTTGGGGGCATTTCGGTCATTTACTAGCTTACCTTCTGCATTGGCTCCACCTAAAGATCTTGGTCTCCAAAATCTAAAGGTAATTTTTTTTTTTTTATTAGTAATAAGTATTGTCACTATGGAGACTCGAATCTGAGTTCTTGAAATGTTTTTTGGTCCAACATGATTTGGTAAAAAGTCTAATTTGTTCCCCGACTTTTGCATATGGACCCAGTTTGGTCCTCCATGAACTTTCAAATATAGACCCAAAATAGTATTGTAGTTAGTTTCCGCCAGTTTCTCCGTTAAGTGGTCTGATGTAAAATTTAATACATACAAAATAATTATTTTTATTCAATTATTTTGTTGACTAGACAAGTCCAACTGTATCAAACGACTCACGTGTCCATCACATGACCCGCCACGTCAGCAAAATAATTGAATAAAAATAATTATTTAATATATTTTAAATTTCACATAAACTACTAAACGAAGAAACTGACGGCAATGACCATTTTGGTTGATATTTGAAAATTCAGAGGCCAAATTGGGTCTATATAAGAAAATTCAAGGACCATATTAAGATTTTTACAAAATCCAAATGACTAATCTAGCTACCAAGGAAGCTGGGGTCATTTACATGTTCACCATATGTGTTTTTGCTCGGCAATACCAACACCCCTAGTGGTCCTGACGGGACTTGAACCCGAGACCTCCGAAAAAATCCTAGCGCCTTAAACCGATGTATTGGGTGACACTTAAAGATCATGGTCTCTACATGGAAACATGAACAAAAATGGCACAACAGAGATTTGAACAAATCATCATTACGAGTAAATCAAATTCGAAAAATGTGGGACTCTAGTACAATGTAGTAACTAGTCTCGATCTTCTATCTATCGACATGTAGAATCAGTAATCAATCAAAGTTTTCTATGTATGCAAATCGCAATGATCGTGTAAGGCATAACAATCAATGATCAAATATAACGGGCCAAGTGATCTTACTTGAGTTTTGGTCACCTTCCTTTCATGGATGCAAACCGCGCAGCCAGATCATCGTAGTCTGGTAACTTGGGATGCACGTGTCGGGCTGGGTTTGATGACCTATCGGGTTGGAGTGAAGCTGCACGAGTGAATGCTTTGGCTGCAGCCTCTGGTGGAGCCGAGGGTTCATGAGGGAGGGAAGCTGATCGCAAAGGTATCGGAGCCATCTCCGTCTCCTCGTGAGGATTCGAGGGAGATTCACCAGCATCAGGAGGTCGGGTTTTGGACTTTCTTCTCAGCTTTGATGGTTCAAAAGTCGGTTTCTTGCTATAATGCATCAAGAGTCTGTCCATTACTCTTTCCTCCTCGTCTTTCTCGTCCCGCTCATCACCAAACAAGATTTGCAGCCCGCGCCTTGACTCGTCCCTTCTCTTGCTCCTCGGTTTTCTTGCTGGAACTGCTGTATCTTCAGAATCGCCAACGTGATTGGATCGGGGTTTTGAGTGTCTCCTCCTTGCTGATTTTGGTTTCGGTATGGGATCACCCGCTAAATCATCTTGACCATTAGTTCTTGCCGATCCAACATGCCTCTCGGACCTATTACCCGTGTCAGCTCCATCACTACCAAAATCAGCGCGAGTAGATCCTAGATCAGCTCTGTACTTCTCGTCCTTCGGTTTACTATTAGGTTTGACATAAGGTGGAGGGGTGGCATTGTTGTAATAACGCCTCGGGTTATCTTCTTCTTTATCGAGCCCATTCCTCGGATCATACTTGCCACCGGCAAATATAGCCTTATTGTCACTCTTCAATGGCAATCCTGCACAATTAGGATCAAATCCTGGTTTCGAGTCCACAATTCTTTTGGGAACAACGTTCTCCCGACCATCAGAGTATTCGTGCCCTTTTCCGTGAGATGAACTGCCTAATCTAACTTTCCTGGGAGTGGCGTCTTCAGCATATTCTCGCCTTCCTCGGAATGAAATAGCATTGTCGTCGTTTTGTAGGACAGTAACCTTTGTGCTGTTGAGTGACGTGTTTCCATTGTCAGTGATTTCCCTTCTCGAATGAAGATCAATCTCGTTTCTTTTAGGAACATCGCGTGGGCTGTGATCATACTTCGGAGGAAGTCCAAGCCTTTCTTGAGATGAAACTTTGTGTTTATCATCTTTTCCGTTAACTGATCTGTTGTTGTCACTACGTACATGGAAAGACCCATAACTTTTATTTTGTTCCTGCGATGCAGAGAAAGCAATGCTATTGAGGATAATCGAAAAATTATTGAACATTTCCCATCCCGATCTGCTTTCTGTTTTCCTGAATAGAGGGATATGTGGGATTAATGACACCAATGGTACCACACGGACTTTGACTTGATACCCAAAATAGTACGCGAAACGTCAAAAAAGTCAATTCATGTACCAAATGTTTGTTTCAAAGCTTCGTGTGCCAAATTGGGTGCCGAATTCTGTTCGACATAAATCCATTTATGGAAAGGAGAAATAAGACGAACATACCTGAGCAGATGCTGAAGGTTTTGACATTCTCTGTTCAAAAGCCATAGAGTCCCACCTTATTGAGAACTCCAACGCTATATCTCGCATTAACTGAACTTTACTCTCCATCATAGATGGCTTCGTAGATAACTTCTCAACAAACTATCATAAACAAATCGGCTGGTTAGGTGTAAACAACATTGTTAACGTGCTAAATTTTGATTGAGTTGGTAGACGGAGAATCACCTCTTTATTTACAAAGTATTCGAGGGAATTCCCGTATCTCTCTTGAAACATTTGCCTGAGGTCGCGTAACTCTGGCAAATCCGAGAATCTTGCTGCAGCGAACATCAGGGATGATACTGCCTCCCGACATTCTTCAGGGCATTCCCTATAGAGGAAGCAGAGCAGATTCAAATTTAAAATTCCTCTCATCCAACATAAGAGCTACTATTATTCTAGAAAACGCTATCACATGTCTCTTATTGGATCTTATGATGGCCATTGTGTTAACTCTATGTAATATCTTCTCATGAACAAATTCTTCAACGAAAGCAAACATTTACACATACGTGCGGATATGAAGTACGCTACAATGTATGCACAGGCACAGCACGCTGCTAAGTAACAACATAAACAAACACATTCCTTTTCTTCAAAATCCAAATGAACAATGAGGTATCTGGGAGATCTTTAAATTTTAATAAAAAATAAACTTAAACCTAAAATCGTGGACAAAGTTGAGACTGCCAAAAGCTGAAATCAAAGACAAAAGCTTCCTCGAAAATGATCCTCTTCAGCTTCCCCATCTTAAAAATCTTAAGTGTTGTGTTCCCCCATCTACGGTCCTAGTTTTAAATGGACAACATTCTGTAAAGAGAATTGAAATTGGTTGATTTGCAAAAAAGAACCGTACCTCTGTTTCTGAATGACTGAAAGATGCTTCAACACAAAGTCAGAAGATTGCTCAATATAGTCATAGCAGGAAGAGAGGGTCAGTTCAGCAAGAAGTCCATCAGCCTATATATGCCACAGAAGAGTACATAAGATTATTTAAGTGGTCATCAAGACAAAAAGAGCATTATAAATTGATGGATAACATGATATTTTTGCGTTTCTATATAGTCCTGTACACCATTCTTCTCAAATAAAGGACAGTCGGTGAGAAAGAAAGGAACAAAAGATTCTTCCATCAGCACTATATAATAAAAATAAAAGCATTAATGATAATTGTGATAGAGCAAAACTATAGGAATGTTCTTCCTATACTGACGAATTCTTCTTCCCCTATCACCGGGTAGTGTATCCATTTATCATCATATCCATCTTACATAAAGTAACTGACCATGGTAATATCATTTACGTAGTACAACCTAACTGAACATGCTGAAGGTATATAATTGAATCCCGACATCTGGTTAGACAGAAACAGCTGACAGATTAAGAATTTGTAGTTTCTATAGTATTCACATAAGTTAAATTTTCCCACAGGCTATTTGATATGATATTTCTGAAAAGACGATACAAGGCTCCATTTATTCGTATACACATCATATCCATCTCCTGCATGTGTGTAGAAAATATACACGATACAAGGCTCCATTTGTTCTTAAAAGAAAGATCTCGACAGCTCAAAAGACAGTAGACCTCACATTGAATTGACAAAACACATTAATCATGTAGCTAAATTTAGATAAATATAAAACTAAATAATTTCCCACATAGAAGAAAGATCTCGACAGCTCGAAAGGCAGTAGACCTCACATTGAATTGACAAAACACATTAATCATGTAGCTAAATTTAGATAAATATAAAACTAAATAATTTCCCACAT
>JAYMTK010003092.1:0-12762 GCA_036897405.1 Pelargonium myrrhifolium | reverse complement strand
ATGCTGGGCACATGGCGTGAACAGTAACATTTTCTGTTTAACATAACTGACGGAAACATCTTTGGATAGTTCAGGAGTGCTTAACGTAACAGACCATACTTTAGGGGTACAATTTGTGAAAACGCATAGTTAAAAGGTGTTTTGTGTAATTTCCCATATTTTTATATGAACTTGATCTCAAGTTATTTATATTGATTCAATTTGGTTTCTTAACTGTGTTATTTTGTTTCGAATTAATCAAATTTATAACAATTAATGCGGTTGCGGACATTATAAAATTGTAATTGAGTATTGAGATGCCAAATCAGACCAAATTGTTGTGACAATCACGTTCTTCAATTGTACAAATTGGTTTTATCGATAAATATAGTGAACTAAAGTGTGGTGCGGTCGTCACGTCACCTCAACAAAAATTGTGCGTAAAAATTTATCACATCACTCTAATTTAATGGTACTAGTTGGGACAAATTAGCATAGTTTCATTAGTTTGAGACTAAACTGCAACAAAAATTAAATTGAGTTCCAACAACAAAATAGATAGTTAAGAGATCACAATAGAACATTTTCCCATATAATAAAATCGAAAACTTGACTATCTTTATAAAGAGACGTAAATACTTGAAACAAACTGGCGTATACAGACGCATGAACAATGAACCAGGACAAAAGAATAATAATGTTACACATAAACTATCTTCTGGCTAATTTACACACAAGATTTAATCCCTACCATATATGTATATATAAAAATAAATAAGATAATATTCTTGTATCAGAATCTCCCATACGTCTCTGCATAGCTCACCTCCTTTGGAAGTTAAGATACTTGATGCCATAAGCAAACACCAAGAAGAAGAGAACAACCCACCCAATATGAGCCACAGCAACAATCGGAAGAAAACTATACTCAAAACCGAAGCTGTCTTTCAGAAACTTCTTCAGTAACATTTTACCCTGTCCCGGCACGTCGATGTCCACATTTTTGTCACCCACTTGAGAGGTCACAAGGCCATAGATCGTCCAAGAAACTGGGGATGCCCAGTAGTACCATCTCCACCATATCGGGATTTGCTGCAATACAACGTAAAAATAGCAAATGTAAAGTGATACTCTCCACTTAAGTCCACCTATTCATGTGCAGGCTCGTACCTACACTCGTCTTTCTTATCTAGCAATCAATTACGAGCTTTTTATATAACAAAGGGAATGGATCATTACCGTCCTGGGAATGAGAAAACCAGAGAACAAATTCCAGAAACTTAGGAAGAAGGACATGACAATGGCGGCAATTTGGTGGCCTGGGGTAAGTGCAACAACCATCATTCCGTAGAGTGTGAAGTAGATAAAGCACATCAAGATGTAGAAGTAGAACAGGAAGACTTTTTCTACTTTCCACTCGAATCCGATCATGGTGTATAGGATGACTGTGTAAACCAATGTTTGTAGTACGACGTAGATGGCTTCTATGGCCACCTGATTCATAACAAGTGAAATTCGGAATTTAATTAGATATATGACGAGATAACAAGAAGTCTCAACCAAGACTGTGGGCGCTCTGCCCTCAAAAATTCATTGAGGTGAGTACGAATGTTAAACTGTGAGGTGACATCTTCTCATTAGCTTGGTTGAGTCTCATCTCTTAAGTATTTGGCTGTGATTTTTTTTTCCTCGTATAAGAGCAAAGAGTCTTAGCGAGTTGTGGGCCGAGACTCAGGCGCTCACAAATTTATTGGGGCGGGTATAAATGTTAGACTGTGAGAAGATGACACCTCATTGACTTGGATGAGTCTTAGTCAATACTGTGGTGCATAAAGCTCACAAATTCGTTGAGGCGGGCATGACTGTTAAACTGTGAGATGTCGTGTCCTTATTGGTTAGGTTGAGTCTCAGCCAGTTCCGCACTCACAAATTTATTGAGGCGGATATGAGTATCAAGCTGTGAGTTGACATCTGCTCATTGAGTTTCAGCGATAACAAGAATAGAGTTGAATTGTAGATTCATACCTGAGCAAATGCATAAGGCAGTTCAGAATACATTCCAGCTGCTCTTTCACGATAGAAGACTGTTCTCTCAATAGCAACTACAGATTGAACTCCAGAAGCATTGGTTGCTCCAAGGAAAAACACAGCAGAATACACTGCCCCTAAAAGGTTCATTAGATCCTGTTGCTTGGATCTGGTAAAGACGCAATGTCAGTTATAAATACAAATTTCTCTACTAATACTTCAATTTACGCTTTGTTGAATGCATGCACAGAAAAGAAAAGGAGAGAAGAGAAGAGAGATCATACGTTTGCTGTCCCTTGTCCCAGAAAATGAGGCCAAACAAAGCTCCAATGACAATGGTCAAGAAGAACCGAATGACATTGTACTGTGAGTTCCTCCAGTAAGACCAGTGCTGTTTCCAGAAACAAGCCTTGCACTGAGTAAGGAATGATTGGGAGTATTTTGTTGGGAAATAGAGATCTTTGGATCCAGCTGCTGGCGTTTCCAGCTCCTTGATAAGAGCTTGATTCCTCCTGAAATTATAACATTACAAGATTTTAGAGCAATTGAGAGAATTAGAGGTTTTTGAATGGAGAATTGCTGTGGGAGTCGAAGCATTACTGATAGAGGGACGAGTTGGCGTAAATTTCTGCAAAATCCACATCCAGTTGAGCCTCAACTGAAGTAGTAGTGACATCAAGCATCCATGTAGCAGGATTGTAACCATCCTTGATCTTAGGAACCCCCGGTATAGCCTGTGATACATCATAAATTATAGTCAATACATAAACTTCTACTTTCTGTTCTACTGATTACTTCTCAAATTTGATTGCTCCTTGAACACTTGCCTCAAAATATTCTACGAGCTTGTGAGACTGACGGCCAAGAGGTCCGGCATAAATGACTTGGCCTCCTCTTTTCATCAAGAGAAGCTGTAACATAACAAGCACGACATCAAGTTGAAATTAGTTAGATATACAGTATATAGCCCACAGATTCATATATAGCACTATGCATTACCTCATCAAAAGCTTCGAAGATGTCGATACTTGGCTGATGGATTGTGCATACAACAGTTCTTCCCGTGTCCACGGTATTTCTCACTGTGCGCATGACAATGGCAGCAGCTCTGGCGTCAAGCCCGGATGTTGGTTCATCCATGAAAATGATGGAAGGGTTAGCAACCAACTCTACAGCTATGGTAAGCCTCTTCCTTTGTTCTGTTGAAAGACCATCCACTCCGGGGAGACCAACAAGAGCATCCCTCAGTGGATGAAGCTCTACCAAATCCATAACTTCATCCACAAACATCTATTGCGTACAAGTAAATTTGTAAATGAGTAACTAAAGAAGCATTTTAGAACAAAGATCTAAGGATGATCTTAAAAGAACATGGAAAATACCTTTCTTGTGTTTGTATTTATGTCTGAAGAAAGACGGAGCCAGGCTGAGTAGAGGAGAGATTCATAGACAGTAACATGTGGTGAATGAATGTCATTTTGTTCACAGTAACCACTGATACGAGCAAATGTTGCTTGGTTCTTTTGGTAACCAGAGATGGATATAGATCCTTCAATGTATCCTCCGGTCTTTCTTCCTGCTAAAACATCCATCAGGGTTGTTTTCCCAGCACCACTAACACCCACCAAAGCTGTCAATATCCCGGGCCTGAAAGCACCACTAACATCCCGTAGAAGTTGAAGGCGATCTTCATCAACTCCTTGAGTCTTCATTTCCTGGTATCAAAGACATGAAAAAGAATAAATGTTCTGAACATGATTTCACATTTAATATTAAGGTATGTAAATGTAACTTTTTAGTTAAATGATGTTCTCATATGGTGTTTTGAATTGAGTGACTTACAGCAGGCATATCTACATAGTAGTTCACATGGTTGAATGCAAGTGAAAGGGGTTGGAAGGGCAAAATCATTCCTTTTTTCTGCACACGATCCGCAGAATCATTGATTTCTGAAGAATTTCTTGTGACCATATTTATTCCTGTAGTTTTCCATGAGAGATCAGACATTAACTCAATCAATTACAATCTCTACAATTAGGAGTGGACCATAAATAGAATAGCAAAAGATCAAGGCTTGAACCTTCTGTTCTGTTTTGCAGAGAAGAAGAATTTTTCTTGTGTGTATCTTCATCATCCAAAATGACAGCTTTTGTATCTCCAAAGGCTGAAAATGATTTTTAATATGGAAAAGATTGTAACCACTGAAACTTCTCGTCACGAGTAAAAATATATATATAAAGAAAGAAATAATTACTAGAATTAAACATGTAAGCTTACGGTTCAAGAAGGTCAATGCTCCAATGAATAAGAGATTGAAGAGGAGAGAAAATCCAAATAGTGCACCAATACAAATCCAGAACCAGTAATCATCTACGAAGAAGCTTCTTGACTTGAGAAGGGCTAATCCTACTGTTGTTGCATTAATAGAAGTATCATTGTTGGGCTGTGCATAAGACAATAAAGATATGTAAGATTCTGGATGCTTAAGAAGAGATTATATATGGATATTGCTTAAGCGTACTGTGAATGCAATAAGAAATAAACATATGAAGGTGATTGAATCAGTTAGAATTTTACCACATTCCATCTTTCATCGAGGAATTCATTCATGACTATGGCATTCTGCCCATACATCATAGGAGAAGCATAATATCCCCATATCATCCATGGCTTAATGTCATCTGCAGGCACAAGAGACAAGGATGCTCACTATTTTATCAAGCAACTGCAGCATTTTGTTTATCATATTTTGGTACATAAACAGCTTCCTCTAAAGACGAACTGTTTACCTTTGGCAATAATGAATCCACCAAGCACAAAAACCATTAGCAAGGTGAAAGTACCCAATGTGTTCGCAACAACTGGTGTTCTTCCAACGGCAGCAATGAATCGAAAGAGGGACAGAGCCATTTGATGAATACCAAGGAAGGCCAAGAACTGCCGAAAAAACCTGAGGAAATTAAGGAAGTTAGCATCACAATTGCACGGTCAGAGACTAATACTCACATTCCCACATCATAATGGCACGGTCAGAGACTAATACTCACATTCCCACTTGTAATAAGTAAAAGTGTGGTGAAACCATGCACTAGAAGTTTTATTCTTTGAGGCCATTTACCTGCTGGCAGAAGGAGCAAAACCGACTGTGTAATATGTAAGGAGGATCCATATCCCTGATTCCAGGAACGATACAGGTATCCGAAGGATCCAAATAGGTAAGCAAAAAGCCCATGCTGGAAAGAACTTGAAGTCCCTTTGCTTAAAGAAGACAGGAAGCCGGAAAACAGTCATTGCAAGTTCTGCCATGCCATTAAACATCACATTGATTAGACTGAAAAATAGAGCTCCAAAAAATTTTCCTCCGTCTCGTATAGTCCCCACAGGCATTTCAGTCCTCAAGAATACAGTCAGGGTGATAATTGACATGATTGTTATCTGGGTGGTCTTGAATATGTATATAAAAGAACTACGCTTCATAAGCAGCCATTCCCTTGCAAAGCATGCCTTCAACAGTTCCCAGTTTGAAATACCATACTCCTCTGTCACCAGTGCAGCTGGATGGGTTTTGGACTTATCATAAGGAGTACTAAGATCTGATGCAAGTTGTTGGCCAACGTGGAAAGAACTGAAGCCCTGAACAAAATCGGAAACTGAAGTATATCTGTAAGGTTCATTCTTCTGGAACCAATATTGCTCTTGGTCCTTTTTGGATGTTACTTCTTGCAGAAAGTCAGCAACTCCTTTCCTGTCTGGACATCTGAAACCCATGTATTCAAAGAACTCAAGGATGTTCTCACGAGGACCTTGGTAGACAACCTGACCCTCGGAAAGAAGGATAACATCATCAAAGAGATCAAATGTCTCGGGAGCAGGCTGTAGAAGTGATACAATCATGGTCACATCCATAACATGGACCATCTGCTTCAGAAACTTGACTATCTGAAAAGTTGTAGAGCTGTCCAACCCTGTAGAAATTTCATCCATAAAAAGTGCTTTGGCTGGTCCAACCAGCATCTCTCCTGCAGCAAGTTAAAAAAAAAAAACTACATTAGAATGGTTATGAATAAGCACAATTACAAATGAAAAAGAACATACAATGAAAAGATAATTAAGTTGCAAGCATCACAATTGAAGTATTCCTAAACATACCAGTCGTCACACGCTTCTTCTGTCCACCAGAAATACCTCTTCTCATTTCATCACCAACCATAATATCCGCACAAATATCCAATCCAAGTATCTGTTGAGAGACTCTTAAGAAGTCAGGTTTCTAGAATCAGTATGTTAAGTAATATTCTGAGTATTAGTAAATGCCAACATGAAATTTAAACCACAAACCTTGAGCACATAGTCAGTAACCAAACTAGTTTGTTGGCCTGCCATTGCAGTGGCTTTCATGAACGCATCAATCTCAGGATCTGGCTTGATTCCCGCTTCTCTCTCTCGTCTTGAGAGTTCTGCCAGCATATCATATCTTGTGCCAACACCTAAACAACGGCCAGAGAAATCTAATGTCTCTCTCACTGTCATCTCTCCGTAATGAAGATCATGTTGACTAATATAAGCACAGGTTCTTTGAGGAACAAATTCATTCAGTTCATGACCACAGTAGGTGACCTTCCCACTCACCTGTTTACAACTCAAAGTTATTTATCATCAGGAGGTTGTATAGATATTAGGATATAATTCTAGAATAAGAACAGAAAAGGTTACACACCTTGAGATCCCTATCAAGTTTTGCTGCAAGTGCTAGTAACAATGTTGTTTTCCCTGATCCTGGAGGACCAAGAAGTAGGGTCATCCTGGAAATTACAAATATTCAGTTTGAAGACACATTAATTTATTATGAAAATAGGAAATCAACATCATCTGTTAATAAGCACAAAACATGGCAGCAACAAAGAATTATGAAACATCAATTTTACCAAATACAAGAGCAATCAATAACAGTTCTCAGAAAGCTTACAATATTGTTATGAAATTTACCTTGATGGTCTGACAATTCCACTAACATCTTGAAGTATCTTGATTTTTCTCTTCTTGGATGGGGCAAGCCGAATCAATCCGAGGAAACCCTATTTCCATGAATTTACAAGAACAAGAACAATAATCAGTAAAATCCAACCTTATTTACAGTTTAATCAAGAAATTTATTGCCAATAGAAATGAGTCTTAGCAAAAATGTCACAGTCAAAACAAAAATCACCAAAACAATTAAAAATGGGACAAAAGGGAGTTATAGACATTCCAAAATTCAGGAATGAGGAAAATGACAAACAAACACATTTCCTTCATTCAAGAGAAAAAGCATTTTCTTCAACACCCTATTGTCCAAAGCTAAATCTGAGTGTTGACTTTTGTCATAAACAGCAGAAATTGCAGAAACCTGATTTCCAGTTTCCAACATACCTTTTCAATAAATACATGAATTAAATGCAAATCAACTTTACCAATAATTAATATAGAAAATAATTAAATTATCTTCTCATACTATTTGTATGGTCAACCCAGAAAATTACCTCGATTGTGTTCATCGTAACATTGAGCAGAGTAGGAAGTGCTCGGCTTCCAACATACACATTTCCCTCAATTTCTAAATGCTCAAATCGTACTTCAATTTTCGGAATCTCAATCCCGACTCTGCAACAAAAAATTTACAGTAAGAAACAGCTAATCAAATCAATTTTGTAACAAACAAAGACGAAATCGAAATTAGTAAATCGGAAAATCACCGATCAGTACGGTCACGGAGCCTTCGCAGAAACTTCTCGTTATCCTCCTCAACAACCTTGAGTATACTCTCCATCAACTGCTTCTTATCTTGCATACCAAGCTTCGTCACATCAACCTCGCCGTGAACGACTTCTCCGTTTTCCAGAACCTGCTTCAGCATCCCCTTCCTCATCCGGTCGTACGTCGGAAGCCGCTCGATGGCGGCCCACCGGAGCTCCTCCTCGTCGTCCTGAGGCTGCCGGCCGCTCCGGCTGAACACGTCCGCCGGCGGCGCCCACGCCTCCCGAAAACTGCCGGCCGTCCAGCTCCGTTGACTCCCCGACCCCCGGCTCCTCCGGCTCCCCATAGATCTGGCCAGATCATCTCGGAGCAAAGCTCCCGCCATTGCAACTACTCTCACAAGATCTAAATCTCTCTCTCACACACACAAATACACAATACTTCACAAGTAAAACTAAGCACCCGCTACTGAATCTCCGATCCAAACACGGAATCTTCTGAAAGTCGGTGTAGCCACCGGCGGCGAGCGATAGTATACCGGAAGGTCATGCAGAGACAGAGAGTCTCCGGAAAATTGTGATTTCAGGGTTCAGTTTGTGAACTTATAAAGAAAGAGAGATTGGATATTTATATAAATTATTTCAGGACGTGAGAAAATGGAAATGAGAGCCATGAAGTCAATCCTTCCCAGCGCGGCTGGCCATGATATTTGAATTATTATATTTATAATTTTTTTTTATCCGAAATAAATAAATGACATTAAAATACTAAAATGAAAAATATAGTAAATTAATATAAAAATAAGTAATAAATTAATAAATGTTTCAGTAATTATACTTTTAGTAAAAAGAAGTTAAAGTGATGAGTAATAATCATTGTAGATGAGAGAGGTCTGAATCTTTGGAGACAATTATTTTATTAATATTTTTTTTGTTATTTAGTTACTGCTGACTTTTGTTCTTTGACTGCCCCGGTTTCCGATTCGAACAGCTCATATCTGATTCAGCATTATATTATAAGTAGTAAATACTTCTCTTAGTTACTAGTTCTATTTGCTTATTGTATAATTTTGGGTTAATTGTTGGGGTAATTACATGTTATTATCCTCTTAAACGCCGGTTTATCATGTTACTACCATGTTAGATTTTTTTCATCATGTTTCGACCTTGAGAGAGTCAAATTTCGTTAAAATTAATGGACAAAATGGATGAAAACACAATTTGGATCTAACAGGGTAGTTACATAAAAAAAATAGTTCTTTAGGGTAGTAATATGATAAATTGGAATCTAATAGGGTAGTAACTTGTAATTATCCCTTAATTGTTTTTTTAGTTCCCTAGACTTGTCATTTTTTTGGGGTTTTGCCCTTTGGACTTATGTTTTAGTCGTGAAAGTCCCTGAACTTGGCCATTTTTGCGATTTGGTCCAAATTATACTATATTCCCAGTTGGTGACCACCACGTCACCAACTTGTCCAATTCAGCATTCCACGTCAGCATCCACCTAAACAGGGCTTCCACGTCAGCAAAACGCACCGTTATTTTTTATTTTATTATATATATATTTTTACTCCATCATCAACGAAACGACATCGTTTTGGTCTCCTACTTCCTCCAACACCAACACCTCCATCTCTGATTGTACCAACAACATTACCATCTCCATCTCCCAATCCCAATCTTCAACCACTAAACCTAAACCCCTCTCCAATTGCACCAACACCAACACCATCTTCATTTCCCAATCCCAATCTTCAACCACTAAACCTAAACCCAAACTCAAACCCTATTCTCAACCCCTCTCTGATTGCACCAACATCAACACCATCTCCATCTTGTACCCTTTGTACTCGGATCTCACCGGCGTTTCGCCGGAGAAGAACACCGGAAACCTCAAAAGCTCCACCATGGCTTTCTCTCCGCCGCACTACACCGCCTGACGCGGCAGCGATTGAGCAGCAAGCGGGATTCCGCGGTAGCCGAAGTTCGTCTTCGCTTTAGGTTCGTGGAGGCTCCTGGCCGCCTCATTGTAGGCCATGGCGGCCTCCTCCGCCATGTCGAAGGTCCCGAGCCACTTGTGAGTCTTCTTCCACGGATCGCGAATCTCCGTCGCGAACTGGCCCCACGGACGCTTCCTTACGCCTCGGTAATGCGCCTCCTTGGCCAACGCGCCACCTCTGCCGTCGTCGTCGAGGCGGAAGTGAGAGTTTGTGGTGACGGAAGACGCCGGAGGAGAAGGATCGGCGGCGGCGAAGAAGGAGAGCGAGTCCTTTCGGAGGTGAAGTGGGTGTGGTTTGGTGTGCGCATATGCGGTTTGGGTATCGGAGGAAGAAGGAGACCAAATTGACGTCGTTTCGTTGAAGCCGGAGTAAAAAAATTAACAGTGCATTTTGCTGACGTGGACAAGTTGGTGACGTGGCGGTCACCAACCGAGTATAGACTATAGATGGTAATTTTGACCAAATCGCAAAAATAGTCAAGTGCATGGACTTTTGCGACTAAAACACAAGTCCAGGGGGCAAAACCCAAAAAATGTCAAGTCTAAGGAACTAAAAAACAATGAACCCATCTGAAAATTTAAATTAACAGGTAGAATATTCAACGCGTATATCAAGTGGTGACAGACTTTAAATTCTTTCAATATGTGATGCATCAATGCTTCTCTTTAGTGCATGCCGGATAACACAACAGATCCATCACGTGGACCAAGAAGAGAGGCAACAGAGAGGGACCGCTAGGCCCAAATAGAACCATCACTGATACAATGTTAAACGTGACCCTAACTCAAAGGGTTAAGCTAGTAGATGGGCTCAACGTGTATATCAAGTGGTGTCATACTTCACAATCTTTTAATGTGTGATTCATTGATAGACTATTCAGATTTCGGATAAAAAAATTTTAAATTTTGAATTAAAAATAAAAAACTAAATTCAGTGGAAAGAAATTTATATTGAATAAAAGTTAAATTGTTTAGTGTAAAATAAATGGATTTGTACAATTCGATCCAAGATTGATCGGATCAGGACAAATTTTCATCGTAAAATGAGCGGGTTTGTCCAATATGATCCAAGATTTATCGAATCAGATTGAATTTTTGTCAAACTGAAATTCAGATGTGCGCATATTCAATTTTTTTTTTGACAAAAGGTAGAGCGAATTTCATATATGATTCACAAAAGTACAAAAGTCGGAATGAATCCATAACTTGGATATACCCGATCGGCCTATAGCAGCTAACTTGTGTGCATTTAAGTTGTTACAACAGGAAACATAAAACACGTTCTTTACATCAAAAAAGAGTTGCAACACAGCCAGAATATCATAAACCAAAAAACTACACCCTAATTGTTGTGATGTATCCTCTCTAATCCACCTGACAAGAAAGACATAATTTGTAAAATAAAATAAATAAATAAATAAATAAGCAAAGCTTAGAATAAACATTTGCGCACCTACCGTAAACACTAGTTCACATGAGAAAATATATGTACAACCCTGCATGGAAAAAAAATAGTTTTTCATATTTTGATGCTAAACTTGTTTTCAATATGTTGTGGAAACCGTTTTAATGTATTTTTGTTTATCAGTAAAAGTACACATTTTATTAATTGAAAGTTTTCAAGAAGGAAACAGAGTACACACATCCAAAAACAAATAAAACAGTTTAGCCAAAAACTGAATCAAGACAATCTTGCGTAGAGACACGCCAATTTGGGAGAGACCAATTGGGTAGGTTAGGATCCAATTTTAGCTTAATGTTAATATGTGGATCTTCCATGGTCATCTGCTTTTATTCAGGTGAAAAAATGGTTTGAAACAATTTTGAATCACTCTTTTTTATTTCGAAAAGATACACGTGTATGTTAAGTGAAAATTAATATGTGGCACCGAAGTTTACCTTCAATACGAGGGTAAGATGTTTAGAGATGAATCATGGTGACACAAATATGTAAATGTGGAGAGATTGTAGAATCTATGAGCTTGACACCACATGCAAGCTACTAAAACAAGATGAGGTTATAATGATGATTATCATTAGTGATAAATTAGTAATTCAAGTAGTAATTAGGTAGTTAAGGATAAAGATTAAGAGTTATATTGTCAACTGACTACCATCTCTATTTTGTTATGTATAGGCTCTTAGGTCATTGCTTTGGGTGTGGAATATTTGGCTTAATTTAGTTATTTGTCAGACTTCTCATCTTTCTTGTAATCGTTCTCCCTCTCGAAAATTATCGTATTGGTACTCTTTTCTATTTTTCGATCTCTGTGTTCTTCTATAAACTGAGTAATCACTTCTCTCTCCCAAAGGTTGCTAATTCGGCAAACCTTTTCTCTTTTTTCTTATGTATACGAAGCTACTTACCTTTTTTTCGAGTCACTCTCTCTTTTATTTTGAGTCGCTATTGAGCTTTTAGACTCTTTTTGGTTTTCTACATCATTTGATTTATTTTGTATGTTTGTATGCATTTCATATTTCTTTTAGTGTAATTTTATTTTTGGTTACTTACGTAGTGTGCAAAATTATTTGATTGGTATTTGAAGTTATCGGAAGCACATAGACGATTATAATCGGATTGGTAAGCTTTAAGAGCTCATTTGTTGCAGAATTTCGGTTAGTCACGACTTTTTTATTCAAGGTCACGACACGATTGATCAAAATGATTGAATCTATATATATTGTGGTTTTTGGATGGACATGGTTGCGACATTGATTTTTGACGTAGTAGGTTTAGGATCCTGATGAAAACTGTAAGAAATTGTGAGGAGGTGCTGCGAAAATTCAGCTATGTTTGGTAAACAGCTCACTTTGAGGAGTTTAAAGTTGAGTATATTGCAAAAGGTTGTTTAACAAAAAAAATGACCGTGAGGAGTACGAAATTGTGTAAATTACCAAAATGAACATGTGGGGTATGCAGAGAAGGGTAATCGAATTAATTGCATATATTAATTAAAAAAAGGATGATATTCAAGATTATGATAATATTTTTAGTGTATAAATGGTTAACCATTTATATATATA
>JAYMTK010003091.1:0-12763 GCA_036897405.1 Pelargonium myrrhifolium | reverse complement strand
TGTTGTGAACTTTTGAAATAGAGGGTGGTCATGTGAAAATAGAGGTTAACATAGGGTGGTTCTTTGTAATTACCTCTTTTTTATTATATCCAACGCCAATTATGCAATGTTATGGTTAAGGGGTTGTAGTAAATGTGTAACAACTCTGCTTTAATAATTTGTTCCGTACTAAATTTTTGTTGCAACTAGTCTTTGGTTGACTAGTTATGCAAACTTTAAGCACTTCACTTCCATTAAAGGCATTTTTTTTAAGGCAAACTGATTTCATTTAAATAAATAAAAAACAGCCATGGTTGCTCCGATATACAAAAAAATCAGTTCATTAGAATGAATTCACGGTCAACACACACATTACAAGATTGTGAATTTGAATCTCATTGAATTAGATGTGTTAAAAAGTGAGTAGCCCGACTGATAAAATATATACTAACAATCAGTTCAAAAAACTTCTTTTACCCTAATAACTATTGAGACAAACGGTTTGAAACGCTTCGATTTTTGAGATCTAAGTTCGAGTTTCCCACCAAATGTTGGTATTGTTTATCAAAAAGAAAAACTTTCTTTGCCCTCTTAGGCAAAATGTGAATGAGTGCATAGAAAACAAGAAAAACACACAAGACTTGTGAAAAGGAAGCAACAAATGTAGCCAAGAGAGAGAGAGAGAGGAACCTGCAAGTGAATCAAGCAGGGTTGATTTTCCAGAGCCAGAAGGACCCATAATAGCCATGATCTTGCCTGGTTCAGCATACCCATTGAGCCCTTGAAGCAACCTCTTGGTTGGCCCAACATTGCCCAAGTTTGGAAGCACCACACTCAGATCTTCCCACACCAAGTACATAACTCTATCTCTTATTAAACCCATCTCACTATCTGAATAACCATGATCCCCATCTATCTCCATATCAGAAGAAGAAAGAAGAAGAAGAAGAAAGAAGAAGATGGTGGTTCTTGATTTGCAGTGTGACTGATAGGTCTATGAAATATATAGAGGGCCACACACCATTTTGGTGTTTGGAGTATCATTAACTATGATGTGTAGCTATACTACAGAGAAACATTCATAGTAGTAAATATCAGCAAAACACTAGCATTTGGTGATTACTAGTGGAAATAGTTACTTGAGTAGTAATTGTTGTCACCAAACCACCATAAATGCTACTGTGATTGAATAGCTAGCTAGGTGCAGTTGAATTTTGCTTGTAAAATTAAGATGGTTGTCCCATTTAATAATAAGTTTCTACAAACTTGTTGCTCACTTGCCATCCTTTCTTGGACTCACAATTATTGAGTAACTTTCAATCCACCTTTCCATGTGACAATTAAGGTGCATACACCATATAGCCATCCAGTTTTTATTTCAAGAATGGCTTGTTTTCTTCTACATGTTGGGCATGAATGGCATGCCATGGTGTGGATGTCCCACAAGAAATCAAAATGAATCTTGATACATTTTGGGAAGTAGGTTTCCTCCATTAATGCTCAATCTTGATAAGTTTCTTGTTTATTACCCATGTTGAGGCATGTGCGCGCATGCACATCTCCATGGTAGGTGCAGCTTCAATGCAACCAGAAGATGCATGTTTTTTTCCAACATTACTCATAAATTACAAACTCTTACAAACACTCAGTAGGGTAAGTGGTTGATTTCACTCGGTGTCTGTACGCTTGCTGATAAAATAAAAATTACAAACTCTTTCCTTTTATAGTTAGTTCTTGACATAGTTGATGATGAAATTAAAGCTTGAGCACTATAATGTTTTATTAGATCAATACAAAAGAATACTATCAAGCAAGAATCAAAGTATGTACTCAACATCCCTTGTATATATATAGAGAACTTCAAGACTCCATTGAGAACCAAATGAGAAACAGCAGAAACTTCTGTATCTAGTGAACAACACAAACCAAAGAAATTGCAGCTTGTCCGAGTTTCTTGTATCCTTTAAATTATTGCATTGGAGAGTTGAGACCCTCTTGAGACGACAAGGGGCGGAGAGGAGGCTGCCTCTTGGAAGAGAACGTTCGCAGTTTCCTGAAGGAAGGCCTTTTGTCGAGGTGCTGCAGCGTTCTCTTGGCGTAAAGAGACTGAAAAAGAGGCGACGCTCCCTCCTTGAACTTGAGGATGATGAAGAAGAGAATTCTGTAACATATCAGAATGACCATTATAGCAGCCAAGTCCCACCACTTGTTATGATCCATTGGAATCCCAAACATGGTTGAGATGATAACTTCTCCACTTAGTTTAAAATCACCCGGTACTAGAGGCTCGAATTCAAGCCCCAACAAGTCATTCTTGTATGCACCCTGCATAGGAATTTTATAGCCATAGTATATCAGAATCACCTTAATATAAGCATACTAGTTGCGCGCTTTCAACAGTTTTGTCACATTTTCTTTAAGAGTGAATCTGGTTTTATAGTTTACAAATGAGTTACCTGGATTGCCCATGAGCCATAACTGATATAGGACATTGGGTAGCGCCAAACGGGTTTTGGAAGATCTGGCAGAAGCCGGAAAAATCCAGCGGACATCATCATGATTCCCTGAATCAAGAACCAATTAATAACCAAAATGACAAACCAAGAATTGAAGAAGGTTTAAGTATACATATGTTCTTACAATAATTCCAGCTCCAGTTATTATGCCCATCAAAAAATTGGGAACGAGTGAAGCTACAACCATCATGAGGCTCTCTACAACAGCTATGCAGCTCAAAATATTGAGACAGAAGTAGACATAGTGAGAAAACTCTGAACGAAATTTCACCATGTAGTAAGTTATAGAGCCGGTGCAGAATGCGATTGCAACCAAAAATGGGGAGGAGGAGATGAAGTTGGATAGGATATATGCTGAAACTCCATAATACCCGTTTAGCCTTTCTCGATGATATACCTGTTTCAAGAAATAAAACCAAACTACTAGCCAATTAGCACGTATATTTCCAAATACATCTCTTTTTAAAGTTTGCTAATCAACTTTGTTTGGTTACGCACCTTGAGTTCTTCAATGAAAGACGGGAAGCCTCCAATGGACATGAATGTCATAAAACCTGATATAAAAGCGCCGCAAGCAGCCCTAGCCAAGATTGCAGTGTAGCTCCTTCCAACGTCGAAATAGATGGTGCCAACACAAATTGCCACAACTATATAGATTATCACTCTTAACCAGTAATATCCCACATCTCGGGACATGTTCACAAATGATCTTCTTGTCAGCGTCAAGAGTTGCTTCCACCAATTTGCTTGACTCCCGCTTCTTGTTTCATTCACAAGTCCTTCCTGCAACTCAATGAAAGTGATCAGTAGATATACTTATATTCTGTAATCAACATTACTATCTACCCTTGCACTCAACAGAAATGCAACAGAACAAAAGGACTTGGATGCTTACAATGGATGATATTTCTCGCATCTTCTCTCTCGCTGCTTTTCCATACTTTGAGCAAGCGTATTTGTCAGCAAGCATTGCTTTGATGTGTGCTGTGGGCATGTCCTTCAGAGGATCTAATTTTTCGGCATCCTATACAGTCAAGGCATCAAGAATATCACAGCAAGTGAGAAACAAATCAATACCAGAAAGAATATGAAATGCCAATTTGTAGTTTAAAACCAAAATTTCTAGAATTAATGCCTATTCCATAAAGGACTAAGTCTAACATTTGAGCAGCAGAAACTATTTTATAGAAAAATAAGAATTGAACGAGCTACAAAAATATCCTGGTTGAAAAACAAAACATACGCGGAATCTTTGTGATCCTTTCAGAGTGGTTGTCACTTTGTCAAAGTCTGAATTGACGCAACGCAAGAAGTGATCAGAAGGGTTTCTTCTACTTGGACATGGAAAACCCGCTTCAGCAAAGAACTGTGGAAACCAATACTAAGATATTCAGATTTATACACAAAAATATATATATATATATATATAGTTATATATTTGAAACTTCCAACAGTAAAAGAACCAGGAAATCACATGAAAAATATTTGAATTTAACTTCAGATAAGTTTTTGTTTTTTTTTCTTTACTTACCTCTACAGCCTTCTTTGCCTCACCAAAATACATGGTTTCACCACTAGAAAGCAAGAAAAGGTCATCGAAAAGCGCAAAAACTTCACTACTTGGCTGATGAATCGAAGATATAACTGTCCTTCCATCACGAGCAACACTTCGAAGAGTTTGAATGACAAAGAAAGCCGAGGCACTGTCAAGGCCACTCGTGGGTTCATCGAGGAACAGAACTCTAGGCTTAGTGAGGATCTCAAGTGCAACACTCAGTCTCTTCTTCTCTCCACCACTAATGCCTCGCATATGCCAGTTTCCGATAGGGCGATCAGCACAATCTTGGAGACCCATTTCCATTATTGTTCCCTCAACAATGCCACTAATTTCATCTTTTGTCATTGTAGGTGGAAACCTCAAATATGCCGAGTATGTAATGGTTTCTCTGACAGTTAGAGTTCCCAAAAGTACATCTTCTTGGGTCACATAAGCCTAATATCAGCACATTCAAAAGATGAATACATGATCAGATTAATTGCAACACTTGCATATAAAATCCAAATTCATGTTAATAACCGGAGAGTTTGTGATCAATTAATGCATGCCTTCAAATTTCTCAGTAAAATATACAATTTCAGATTCTTGTTAGAAATATGGGATATACTTACAATGACGCCATAGTCGGGTCTCCTCTTCTTGCCATTGAAAAGAACCTTTCCAGTCATTACTACATTTCTTGAGAGTCTACCTGTGGCAAAATCAAAAAGCCCCTTTTAGCTTATAATGTTTTCAGATTTAATTTCACATTAAGTGCTGGTTTGTTGTATAAAAATTTGGGGTTTAAATCATATTGAAAAGAGTTAGAAGGGCTTATGGGCATAGTTAAAAACAGTGGATCAAACTGGTCAATCAAACCGGTCTAGCCGGAACCAAACCGACCCGGTTCGGTGAGAAAAGGGAAAACCCATCTATTTTGTGGTCATTAAGTAGTTGGCTGAATGAATTGGTCACACCAGAATCCAGATACTTATATATATATGGCCAATGGCGGAGCCAGACTTGAGGCTCAACGTGGGTACAATTTATGAACCGAAGCTAAATTTTTGGGCAACTAATACTCGTTAAAGTATTTTAGGAGAGATTGGATGAGCCAAACTGAACCAGAGTCTGAGGAATTGATCGTAACTAACTAAGTCTAATAAAATGAGTTTTAAGAAGGATGGGGTGGGCACGTGCCTACTACGGCCTACCTGGCTCCACCAATGCATATGGCTTTAACATATCATGGTAAAAAGGATTGTGTAGGTCAATAATTGAGAAACTTTGAGTTACAGTCATTTGTAAAACCAAAAATAAATACAGGAACAACTGAATGGGGGTGTGATGGACACAGTGGTGGCCAGGACTGAAATGGAAGCTCATTTGTAATGTATATAAAAACTGGAGCATAGTTTTGTTTGGGAATAGTGGTCCTCTCCTGATATATTTTTTTGAAAAAAGAAGAAGAAAACAGTGGCCAATTGAAGTAATTAGGGGGTTGGTAATTGAAACTCAACATGTGGTGTGTCAGTGTCGTCCAATTCAATTGCTATCTGTAACATTTAAGACCTTGGAAACCCAACACAATGAGATAGGATTGGATTGGATTTAGAATGGTCCAACCTCCTACAGATTAGGGATCTTCTATCAATTATTCTTTCCAATAAAATTTCTTTAAATCCTTATTTTTCACTAATAAGCATACAGAACATGGTAGATGAATAAGAGCATACTATGTATCCAAGATTCAAAGGCAGAAAGCAAATTGGTGGCTAGATTTGCATCCAATATTGAAACAACAACAAGAAGAACAAGTGAGTGAGTGAGTGAGTTGGAGAATGACCTGCTAGGGAATCAAGAAGGGTGGATTTGCCAGAGCCAGAAGGACCCATGATGGCCATGATCCTGCCAGGGTCAGCAAAGCCATTGAGGCCTTGAAGCAATCGCTTGGTGGGTCCTTTGTTGCTGAAGTTTGGAATCACAACGGTTAAATCTTGCCACACCAAGTAGGTGCCTCTGTCTCTGCCTCTGCCTCCACCAAAACTAGAACTCCCCACCTCTATCTCCATATCTATTGTAACTCACAGCAACAACTAGAACAAGAACAAGAAGTTGGTTGTTAATGGAAAGAGAAGAAGAAGAAGAAGAAGAAGAAGATTGTGATGAAGATGATGTATAGAGTATAGAGTAGAGAGAGAGAGAGAGAGAGAGAGAGAGAGATGAGTATAAGACTTAAGTAAACAACCAACAACAGACAGCTAACCCACAATTGAATGCAAAATAAAAAGGAAAGCAATTCATTGATTTGCTTTGCCGCTCATTAATGAGTAAGGTCAAGCTCAGTTCAGCTCAGCTCAGCTGATCAGTTCAGTTCACACAATATATATTTTTAGAGAGAGAGAGAGAGAGAGATGGGTTAGGTTGGGTGGCAGATGGGAAGTGAAGGAAATAAATGTTGCATGATACATAGTATTATTAGTAGTAGCTATATATGTAATTGTAATATAATGTATAAACCTCTCTTGCTGTCAACTGAAACTGAATGTCATGGCTTTATTATGTCTCTGTCTCACCCTAATTATCATCTAATTTATACTGCTAACTAATTTTAGTATTTCTTTTCATAATTAATTTAGGTGCTCAATATTTTTGGACTTTGATTCTTAGAAAGGTAAAATAGTTCAGAACTCCTGGACTTACACGGATTTTATATTAGGATGTGTTTGATCCCATGGATATAATAGTGGATTGAATTTCGAAATCCATTATACTGTCTTATCTAATATTTGATGACAACGATGAATTGGATTTCGAAATTCATTATGTGTTTTATATCACAAATATGATGGATAAAATAATCCAAGGGTCCCTATTAAATTATGATGGATTGGATATACAATTATTTTTTATTCTCAAAATACTCCAATTTAATTGAGTTTTATTTTTAAATTTTCTTTTTCACCGAAAATGTTTAATATAAATTATTAAACATATAAAAATTTCAAATCATATAAAATTTTTGAAATAAAAATTTATTTCATTCTATTTTTGAATTAAAAATTGAAACTAAATATTTTTATTTTAATTCAAAAAAGAACTCATCGGATACGATTACATTCTCGAATCAAAAATATTATTTCATATTTTTGTATGATATTGTCCAGACTCATACCAATTAAATTTATTTATTATTTATTTGCAATTATTCTTTATACGTTATGGTTTCAAAAATGAAAAAAAAAACAAGTTATATTTCTGGATCCAAATATTTTTAAATTTTGGCATTCAGTTTGTTTATGAACCAATAAATGCAATGAAAATGAGTTGGTGATGCTACCCTAAAAATCACAATGAATAGAAACAGAACATGTGGCCCCATGGGACCCACGACATCCAAACCAGAGATCACAAGCGTGAGCTCTAACAGCGAGAGTCAACACTCTCTGAGATCAAAGGAGTCAGACATTGGTCCCCGGAACCCGAGGGGGTCCTAACCCTCACGGTCCCAAAGAATGGTCCCACCGCTGGGTCCAAGACAATCCAACAAGAGGGATGCAGGGTCTGCGGACTACAATCATTGGGCACGGTCCCAAAGCCCCACCGCCCTGGTCCAAGCCCCCAAGCTCGGGCAATGGAGACCAGACGATGCCATGACACACCAAGTTTGGGAACGGACCGAGCCAAGTGATTATATTCAATAAGTCCTAGCCCAGACCGAGCACGTGGATGGTGTCATCACTGAGTCACTCAAACTTGATGCACACTCGGTGAGACCCAACAACAAAGCGACCCCTGGCGGCCAACGAAGAGGGAGACAAAGTGGTCTTCCCATGGTTCAGGCAGTCAAACCATAAAGGTACTGACACGTACCCCCCATCCCATCAGGTAACGTCTATAAATACCCCCCTCCACTCTTGGAGGAAGGGTCTGATTTCTGAGAGTTTGAACAACCTTATCCTTTTAGCTTTGCACTCTCTCTTTGAATTTTCTCTTGAGCCCTTGTGCTCCTTAGTGTTTCCGATGAGAACTTATTCTCACACTGGAGGCGGTGTCCTGGAAACAATTCCGGGTTTCATCGTTCTTGGTGTGCTCGTTTTGCAGGACCTAGGGTTGACAACGACGTACGGAGAATAGTGACTTAAACCCATATTACAGAGTTCATACCCAGACCAGCTTGAGTAAAAGACAACCAGAACATACAATTACCCTAATCCATACCCAATACGACATTTGAGTGGTGCGTTTAGGATTTCTGCACATTTTAGACGCATCAGCTTTGGTTCCATTGCCGGGAATGACTTGAAAGCTATCGTTCCCTTACCTCGTACGACAAAGGAAGATGAGGAATATAGTTTGTATGGCTCCCAAAAAGGGCGCTTCCAGACTAACAGCTGGCCGGATGACAGAGAGTGTTTTACCGGTCAAACCCGGCCCGTCCCATGTCTGCTCCACCGGATCCACTCATGAGGGAGCTGGGGACCAAGTGAACTTAGCGACCAGAAGGACCATCTTGGTCCGAAATGAGATCTAAGAGGAGGACAAAGTCCGGTCCCAAGACCAAAGGGACCCAATCCCTTCTGGTGCCATCCTGCCAACAGACGAAGTAACGGCCCCACTACAAGAAAACCCCTTAGTCGCGGGACTAAGGGCAGTGTGGGCAATTTCACTGCGCAGATGAACACTCTCATCGGTGCAGTCTCATCCCGGTAGACTGTGGTCCCAAAAGAGCATCCGGATCCTGCCAACCAAGACCCTCCTCGCAGTCCCACAGTGGCGACCGGAGGGACCAGAAGAGAAAGAGCTCTGACCCGTGCTGAGCATACGCATCGGGAGGAGAGGAACCAACCCCCTGCTGAGTATACGCAGAGGGTCCCATCCAACTACCATGGCGACCGAGCTCGCCGAACCAACCAAGCCCCTCCCCCAATTAGACATGTTCTCTCTCGCTTGGGACCGCAAGGGGCTCCAAAAGACCGTACTCGCAACTGTCGGACCCAAACCGGGCACCACCGCTGGACAGACAGAGATCCTAGAGCTGAGAGATACGGGGAGTCCCACGTAGGCGGATCACGGACCGAGGGTCTGCGCCTTCAGGGGGCCACCTCACATGCAGATGACCGGACCATAGACACTCCGTGTCTCGGGGGGAATGATGAGAACAGTGCGAGACGGTCCTTCAGCCACTTGTCGCAGAACCCTCCAATCCTCGTGACCGTACCTCGCAACCAGCGAGATGAGAGCCTAGCCATACAGGCCCTCCAAATTCAAATGCAAGCACCGCGCGACCAGATCGCCATAGCATCCTCTTCCCCAGCCACTGCGAGGAAAAGCTCAGCAATTGGTAACCCTCTCAACCTGGCCCTCAAGTCGATTCCCGCAGACCCGAGATACAGACTCGATGAGAGAGAGTTCAAGTATGATGGTCTCACGAAGGCGATTGAGCACGTGACGCCTTTGAACTGATGATGGCACAACAGACTGATTGTGATGCAGTAAAGTGTCGTCTATTTGCAAGCACCCTCCACAGACCAACCCAAGCTTGGTACCGCGGGCTGGAGAACGGAGTCATCACGTCCTGGGCCGTGATGAGGGATAAGTTTTTGAAGTACTTTGCCACCGCTGGGAAAGCTCAAAAGCACAAGGTCTACCTTGTGAGCGTGAAACAGGAGCATAATGAGTCCTTAGCCAACTATGTGGACAGATTCAGGAGAGCGTTGCATGAGTGCCATGAGCCCTCCAGTGAAGTGAAAATGACGGCGTTCCAAGCTATAAGAGTCTCAATCTTGCCTTTACCACCCATCTCCCAAAGGATTGGGACGAGATGCTGGTAGTTGCTCACGGCCACGTTATAGCAGAGGAGATGTCCGCACAGATAGACCGCCAATCCCACGAAACCGCCACTAAAAGTCAGACCAGCCGAAGCCACAACAGGGACAGGAAGAAGGGAAAGGGTCACCAGAACCCCATGGTGCGGGACCCCGCTCCCCCTCCACGGACCGATCGCCCTCTTTTCCAACCAAAGACTCCCAAAGTTACAGCCGTGAACATGCACACCCCTCTGAATACCACCTACCAAGAGGTGTTTGACTACTTGTTGTCTCGCAATGAGATTCTGATCCCGAAGGTCATAGAGGGAGAGGTTTGAGGCTAGAACTCTTCAAAATATTGCACTCTCCACAAGTGCTATGAGCACAATATAGAAGATTGCTTCCACCTTTCCAACCATGTGGAGAGAATGATAATCAATGGGAAGCTGAGCCAGTTTGTGGACAAGACAGGCTGCGAGATCAAAAGGGGTCGGGAGACCACAGATGGAGCTGGAGGGTCCAAGATTGTGAACCGAATAAACAGGTACACAGACGATATCGTGACCATAGAGATGATCATGGAGAGGTCCGACCAAGAGAAGCAACATACCATCTCCCAGGTCAAGAAAAAGATTGACTCCTTCAAGAAGATGGAGGGAACTGTGATTGATCTGGAACCTAAAGTGGAGGGGACCCTAGACTGGTCCAAAGTCATCTACTTCAAAAATGAAGAACTTGCTCCCAAGACCATGAGAAAAGAGCCCCTGATCATCAAGGCGGCAATTTTTGGACAGAACATCGCCAGAGTCTTTATACACAATGGCAGCCAGGTCAAAATTCTGTTATAGGACGCATTTCAAAAACTGGGACTGAAGGAGAGCTCACTGAAAGAGTTCAAGGGTGTATTAATGGGTTTCAATGATGTCATCACCACCGTCAAGGGGACGGTCACCCTGCCAGTGACCTTGGGGGAGTTCACAAAAGAGAAGACTCGCACTTGCGAGTTCATGGTCATCGATATACCCTCGGACCATAACGCCATTTTTGGCCGACCATTGATTGATGAGTTCAAGATGGTCCCGAGCGAGAATCACCAGATCAAATTCTCCACAAGCCTAGGAATTGCAGTCCAGCTTGCAAGCCCGAGAACAGTTTGGGAACACCGGGTCAAGAAGCTGAAAGGGAAGGACAAGGTGGTGGGGGCAATCTATCCCTCCCACAACATGAAAGCACTAATGCTGAAGGACGGGAAGGCCCTGAAGCCTGCAGACAGGAAGGAGGTCCCATTTGCTATCAGGGACCAAACTAAGGAACCCAACGTTCGCCAACATCCTTATGATAAGAGGGGACTAGGAGTGGAAAACAAGAAAGAGGGGACCAAGAGCGAGGCTCTTATCCCAACCAAGAAAAAGAAGCTGAATGAAGAGAAGGAAACCAGCAGGCCCAAGCCGAGCAATATGGCACTTGCCACGGAACCCCAAAAGAATCCGGAGGCGCCGTCCCGCCAAGCCATCCTAGGACCGAGTTTCGAGAAGGCCCCTAAGAAGAAACTTGTGGCCACGGTCCAACAATTTGGACAGAGCGGCATGGTCCCTACCCCTAAGTCCAGACCAAGCCAGGCGGTTACACCTCATGGACCTAGTCCTATGGACCCGCACCCTTGCCCTCAATGCAAGGCAACCCAGGCCAAAAAGGTCGAGAAGAATAAACTTCATCCTCCATTACTGAGGCAAGGGTACTTTGAGAAACCAAAATCTCAAAGCGCTCATGCGGAAGAAAGCAACGAAGAGACCAGGTCTTCTACCCCCACCATTTTCATTGGGGAAAAGGGTGATGACACCGAAGAGGATTCAGACCAAGAGGAGGAGGAGAAGACAAAAGAAGAAGAATCGGACCAAGAAGAGGTCACCGAAGAGGGCGAGCTCCGAAGCTGTCGAGTCGAGGTCGCCCTGACGACTTGGACCGGTGAAACGAGAACCGTTACAGATCACCGGAGTGGTCACCCCGGGACGTATCACCTGGAAGATCAGCAAAGACGCGAGCTAGACAACCCATGGCGCGCGGACAACCTTAGAAAGTTCTATTCATAGGGCAAGGAAAAAAGCATGTAACACTTGTAAAAATTCCCACGAATGAAATGAAGAAGTGTTCTGCCAATTTGTTGTCTAAGTAAGCAAAATGACTTCCACAAATTATGGTCCCTCCACAGGACCAAACGGGATGAGAACATTCCCAAGGAATGAGAATATTCCCAAGTCCCTCCACAGGACCAAATGGGATGAGAACATTCCCAAGTCCCTCCACAGGACCAAACGGGATGAGAACATTCCCAAGGGATGAGAATATTCCTAAGTCCCTCCACGAGACCATACGTGATGGGAACCTTCCCAAGGGATGAGAATATTCCCAAGTCCCTCCACCGGACCAATCAGGATGAGAACATTCCCAAGGAATGAGAATATTCCTAAGTCCCTCCATAGGACCAATCAGGATGAGAACATTCTCAAGGGGTGAGAAGGTTCCCAAGTCCCCATAAGGACCGAATACGATGACAAAATTCCAAAGTCAGAAACCCTCGAAGCAAGATCAAGGGGGCCGAGGTCCACCAGGGATTAGGGTGGTCCCATCCGAGACTTAGACTATATTTGTTTTGCAAGGAAAGTACACAAACAAGAATCATCACGAAACAAAGGAAGTGAAAAGTTAAACGGCTTACAATCGTTTAGGAAAACAATCTGTTATCAAAGTAAAACGATTTCCACCAAGTTCAAATGGTTCGCACTACAGATCTTGTCTATTTTCTTCATTGGGCATTCAGGGAAGGTGTTACGCTCACGGCAAGTATACCGTTTGCACAAGTAATATAGGACGGTGAAGTCCCGAGTATCGAATCCTCAGGGACTCGGGCGGAATTTTAGAAA
>JAYMTK010003090.1:0-12765 GCA_036897405.1 Pelargonium myrrhifolium | reverse complement strand
TTAAGGGGGTCATCAGGAATTATATATATATTAGATTTTAAATATTTTAATCTCAAATCTTAATTATATATATGCACACTTATAAACAATTATATATATATGGGTAAAATGTATATCAGTTGCAACTAGACAAAACCAATGAGGTGATGACACTTCATTTAAAATCACTTATATACAACCTAGTGAATTTGTGGGAGCGGAGCGACCCGTTCGGATCTATGATTTTAAATGAGATGTGATGATGCACAAAAAGTCAGAAGTAAAATCAACCAATGAGAGACCTACATGTGGCAAGGCGACTGGTCAAAGAGTCAGCGTAGCCACATGTCAAATAGACTTGGAGACCCAAGGCCCGAATGAGGGGTCTCGGAGGTACGAGGGGTAGGGGTTGAGAAGGCTCAGCCGATCGGAGAAGCCCAGTGAAGGCAAACCCATCAAGCAGCCCAGGAAAGAAAAGCTACCTAAGGCGGGAAGCCCAAGGCAGAGAGGCTGCTTAAGGCGGGAAGCCCAAGGTAGAGAGACTGCCTAAGGCGGAAAGCCCATGGCAGGGAGGCTGCCTAAGGCAGGAGGCCTGAGGAGTCAAGAGGCTCCCAGCCAAGGAAGGGGCCGACCCTCTTGGCTTGGACGCCAACCACACAGCCTGGAGGCCCAATGGCCGGCCCCGAGGGAGCTAGGCGCCCCCTGCTGGTGAGTAGATCCAACATGGGGCCTAACAGATGAGTCCCACTTCAGAATTTCGACCAATCAGGATGCAACACGTGTCAAGTAAACATGAGTCCTATAAAAGGAGCTTCAGGCCATCATTACCAGGTTCGGTCATTTTACTGTTTAATTTACAGAGAAGAGCACATAAATACTCTCTAAGTTGTTCTCCGTGTTCTTCATCGAATCTTCCAGTCATAAACTGGTTTGATCTTGAAAGCACAGATGATAACTTTACAACCCCATTTGTGGGATAGATACTGATTCTCACGCCATAGGCGATATCCCGGACCCACATCGGGACTTTGCTTAACGGTGCATTATGTTCGCAGGCTCCAGGTTACTGACCGAACCAGGCCCATCTCCACCTAAATTCGGATCCAGCAAGAAGACAGGCTAGGCCCACCAGCCTACCCCTTTACCTTGACATACAGAAAAGAAGACCAAAACGACGTAGTTTAGATCTCTTGATTTTGACTTAGTAAATATATTCACATCAAGGTGTCATCACCTTATTCATTTAACTGATATAAAGTTATATCAGTTGCAACTTAACAAAGCTAATGAGGTGATGACACCTCATTTAACATCACTTATACTCACCAAGTGAATTTGTGGGAGCGTAGCGACCAGTCCAGATCCATCATTTTAAATGATATGTCATCACCTTATTAGTTTAACTGATATATCTTCATATCAGTCAATTGATATACATTTTGTCTATATATATATATATATATATATATATATATATATATATCAACATTTATCAATTTTATGACAAGTAACTCTTTTTTTTTTTACATAATTATTTAAAATCGTAAGTAATTGATCGATTTTTTGAACAATTTTCCAATTTATACTAACCAAATAATAACAATTATAGTGAAAATGACTTCCATTCTCACACTTCAATTAATCTAAACAACATTACATAAAAAAAATCAATGAAAATGCAGTGAATGACAATGATTCTCATTTTCATCGAAAATTCAATCCAAAGCAACCTTAGAATATAATTAAGCATGTGGTTAGGGCCTTCGTTTGTTAGGCTCATGCAAATATTAGGCAAGACAGAGACAAAACTCATGTTTTTCACCTTTACATATCACTCCATCAAGTCATGTATTGGACTATCCTATATTTCAAAGTCATGGAGTTCAAAACTTCCTTATATATCACATGGACTCCACCAAAATGTGTAACACAATATTAGGCAAAAAGTACCAAGACATGAGAATATGAGATCTTTCCACTAAAAAGAGCACCAAAATAAAGAAAATTAAATCATATGGTTAGGTTAGGCAAGCCTTAGACCAACATTGGTTTTGGTAGCCATCAAAATTTGTCACCACGTTTTACATGCATTATACATACAAAAACCAATATAAGTAAAGCCGTGTGCATGTGGTACCCATAAATGGCAAACTAATATTGTTTATTGCTCTCTTTCACAATACAAAATGCAAGGATAAGACTTTCACCGTGAAAATAATGTATCATTTCCTTTAAATAACTAAAAGTCTAAAGTTCGAACCTCAATTAATACGCTTGCTGATAAAATAAATAAAAACAGTAAGTCTTGTCCTTTTTTTTTTTTTTGTTGATAAAATAATACAAATAAACCCATACTCAGCACACACACATATAACTCACACAACTATTCTATAATCTCAGCCCATATGATGCCCATGAAGGGTCTCAAACCCAAGTCCTCAAACTTGTGCCAAACCTGTGTTACCGCTCGGCCAAGTGGGCGATGATGCAAGTCTTGTCCTTTAACACAGAAAATGATAGCTTCAAATGATTTAGCTTTAGCTTTGTCTCAAGAATTATTACAAATAACTGCACTTTGTTAATCAGACTTCAATGCAAACTTAATTCTACTGAATTACATATACTCTGCAATAGATAATCAGATCTCAATCCTGTCAATAAATCTACAATACATGCAGCACCAACGGTCATGCGACGCAACAAAGATGATAAGAAAAAGTTATGTTAAAGTGCAATTTTTTACCCACTTCAGCTTCTAAACTGCACGTATTCTTGATTTAACCGTGTTAATGAATACATGTGCTTCCTCTACACCGCAACAAGTCATCACTGCATCTTATCCACTCCAGTGACCTCCACAATTAGAACTAAAAAGTAGCTAAACGAGCTGTCCACATAGATACTCCGATAGCCGATTGTTGACACAGATCCCCTTAGACGGGAGACTAGCTGGATGAGTCGGCCTGCAAATGGGAAATACCAATACTTCAAAACCAACACGACCAAGATTTTTTGCTGTTCTGGTAAGTAGATTAACAAAGCAATTGTCTGCATTACCTGATCAATTGTCAGTCTCTTCAATCTTTTCAGACTACAGATACTACTCGCCTTCTCTCCTTCAATGTATTCACCAACAAAGTTCTGATCGGACACCTCTGTATGAATCAACAGTTCCTATATCATCACAGTTTCTGAATACTGAACTGAACAGATTCATTTTGCTATAATGATCATATAATAACTACAAGAGATAAATACGCTCTAAATGGAAACTAAAAGGATCATTACATTGCACAAATTCCATTTTGCATCTGCTAGCAAGTTAATAACTCTGTGCAAACCTTTTTTAGAGTTAATAATGTCCAAATATGTAACAGATAAAGCTACCCCAATGTCATTTGGGTCAGTCAGCTAATTTTTACAAAGATGATATAGTCATCTAAGACGAAGACCAAATGAGCAACCAACTCAAAACACTGAATATTAAAACTCCAGGAAAACAATAGACATGGAAAACAAGAACAGTATACATAAATAAATACCGTTCTCGCTGCCCTCCAATTCTTGATCACACCAATTACTATGATTAGAATGAAGTTGCTTGGAACTAGTAGCTAATTCACAGGAAGACGCATTCCCTCTTGATTTGCTTGAACAATTCATGGACTCGGCAGCTTCTTGTACAGTTTGGTCTGGTACAGTCGGATGTTCACATGCAGGCCTGAAATGCTTGATCCAAGGACTTGCCACGAGATGATGAGAATCATCTTCTTTGTTCGGTTGACGGTTAGCTCTTCCATAGCGGACTTTCTTCCAGTTACCACCTTGGAAAACCTTAAACTGAGACATAGACAGCAAAAGCATGAGGTAGCTAGAAACCGACAAATTACACAATAGGGCATGCAATAAGAGAAACTATGCGGCAAAGAGACTATAGAGATCAGGCTATAACCTGACCAGAAGTAGTGTAGGTACTGCAGCATTTTTGCCTTGACGATTTTGGATTCACTGGGTTCTCCTTTAGCAAGTGCTGACCCATGAAGTCAGTGGAAGCATATAACTGATTTACAAATGTTGCTTCCATACCTTTGAGGTACAAACTATGTTTCTCATCTGTCCATTCCGTAGACTTTAATTTTGTCTCTCTAGTGTCCTGAAATTCACTTCCATTTTAGACAACCAGAAATCCTCAACTACAAAAGAACTCAAAGAAGTTTCTCAGATGAAAAGTTTTCACAAACTGTTATGGCAGACATAAGAAGCAATAGACAAATTTAAACTCCAATCAAGGAATAACATATCTTTCTGAATATCAAAGCGACTTCATGGACACTGCAACTTTGGTGGTGACATGCAAATACCTACTAGCTTAACTCCAATAGTAGCCTATTGAAGTTAGTAATGAAAACTAGTTTCGAATCATTATCCAAACTTAAGAACTACTTGACCTATAGAAGACAATCATTTGAACAAGTTTATGTTCCTCTGGAGGTCTCATGTTCGAACCTCGGTTGTTACATTTGCTGATAAATAATTAAAAATAAAAACAAGTTTGTGTATAAACCAATTATGGATTTCTTCAAATCCACTAGCAAATAGTGTAACGATTAACTAGAGCTACCAACACCCACTGGGTCAAGCGATTTAAGGCGTTTTGGATCCCTAAAGGTCTCAATTTCGAGCCTCTTATCGTCGATAAAATAGAAACTAGAGCTAAAAGGTCAAGTCCAAATATGGTTCTCAAATGCCTGCAACCATTTGTAGCAAATGGCACATTTCAATTAGAACAAATATTTCACAATTGTCCCGAGGCTATTTGAGCATTTCATCAACTAAATAAAGGGCTATTTTTTGATAGCCTAATATGAACTCATGTAATGTTCACTTTACATAGGGAAGATCAAGCATGATACTCTACATACCAGCTCAGTTCATCACCAAATGCTCAGGTGATATTATAATTTTTTTCCTTTTCCATTTGGGGTTAAGTGAACAATGAACAAAATTGGTCCAGTGATCAAACTTTTTGCAATAATCCCATCAGTCAAACAAACACAAAATTCCAACAACGCCCAGTAAGCCCCACAGAAATTATTAACAAAACCCACAAAATATATATATATATATATATATATATAATCATAAAAATAAAAACTTGGTAGCAAACGAACATAATAGAAAGCAGAAGCAGCAGAAGAAGAAAAAACAATACCAATGCTGTGGTTGTTTCCATGAAGAGCAAGCTTGGAGATAACAGGGAGAGAGAAAGAGAAGAGAAAACTAAAGAGGAAGAAGGAGATGGAGATGGAGATGAAAAGGGACGATCGACACAGTTGTCACCGCCTATATGACACGTGTCAAGGACTCATGGTTTTGTGCAGCCTGAGATTGAAAACAGAAAAAGGAGAGGAAAATAAATATCTAGCCAGTACGTAAATCTTGACAAGGAACCTCTTCTTGATTATTAACATTAAACATCATTACCAAATAGATATTAGTATAACAAAACTTTGTCTCTCGTCAAATGTGGCATATTTTTCTTTTTTCTGGCCGTATAGTCATCAAATTAATGATATTACAGATTTTTCTACTTCACTATAAATTATTACTCCAAGCTTTAAATGTAAATATAAAGGTTTGGTATGATTTTAATACGTCATAAAGGGATATAATCAGCTAAAAAAATAAAATGTATCATTGGTTTATTTGAGAGAGATAGAGAGAAGACACCATAATTTGATATTGGGAGGAGGATTGTATGAAAAAATTGACAGATGAGGAGGAGTGGGTAGATGAGGCCTATCTAGATATTTTTGATTAGCATCACAAAAATATCTGCATTAGACTTATCATCCAGGACAGGACACAAAAATATCTGTACCTCTGTCTTTTAGTTTTACTTCACCTTCACTTTTTCTGAACTCTGTGGGCTCTCTCTCTCTCTCTCTCTCTCTGCTTCATTTTCTTTTCTTTTCTTTTCTTCATGTTTGTTTCTTTGCAACTAGCCCTTCTCAATGCAATGCATTTGTATTTATTGTTGAATTATCCCAAAACTGTAACCATGCAACCTAATACTTTTAGCATCATTTCATATCTACGAACAAGAGATCCAATATGCATTTGCTGAACAAACTCAAAATACCCCAATTGAACAAAACCGTGTGTGCCGCAAATCCATCCTTGGTAAGCATCAAATATACAAAGAGTTTCGTACTAAATGATCTTTTGGATACATTTCTCAACAACTATATATCATAGAATGGCCCCGTATCTGATTTGCACATACTTGTGGTTTTGGCTGTACACTAGCACTTGTACATCAACTTTACGGGGCTGGACAAAAGAAAGAATGATATTGGAGATCTAAAGCAGCTCTTTGACGGATTTGCCGCCTTATTCATGTCTTCATACAACAATAATGGTAAAACACGCTTTTACAGATTATTTGTATGAAGGGAATGAAAACACCTAATCCAACTCTTGCTTCGGCTCACCCTCGAGTATCACAGCATCTTGCAGCTCCATCTGGCCTACATCAATACAACCAAAACCAGAAAATGTTATCATGGGGCATATATTTTGTTGAGGCTTCAACTACATAGTTTGTTTCCTTTTAGTCCCAGGCACAAATTATCTACGAAATAAAACATTTTATATGCACATGACAGGCCTATACAGAATGTGGCAACACAAAACCCATTTCCTTACTGAAAGGGCTACATACTGGGTGGACTACAATACTAAACAACACAAATCTCAATGGTCTCATGCCATAAACATCTTTCAATCAGACATTAAGATAGAAAATGAATAAATAATCATACCTAATAAGGAAACTAGTGATGGGGGCTTTGAAGATCCATTTGATCCCATATATGTACCTGCAATCCAAAAATTAAGTTGATGAAATTAGATCAATAAGTAATGGTTTAATTAAACATTCTCCTTGTAGAGCAGTAAAGTACTTAATCCAATGCCCACGTAATAGTAACACACGTTAAACATAAACATTATAATTTGGGCCCAAGGAAGACAATAGACATAAACATTAATCAAAAGTATGTACAGAACAAAATGAAATTGTTCAAGCCAAGAGTCAGCAAGGTGCCAAACCTGAACTTTCAATTGATTTTAGGATGTCTGATTTCTTAAACGTATACCCTATGAAATTAGTGTCTGTTGATGTCAACATCTGCAGCATAAGAAACACGGAATATATCAAACAATAACAAATATATAAAACAAAACGTTCGATCACAACCAACAATTATATTTAAGAAGATCAACATTAGCAGCACTTCCTTTTTCTATTTTTAATGGGGTTTTGAAATTGATGGTTCACTCCTGCAAACAACAAGGAAACTAAAACCCAACACAAAGCTCAATACATTGCAGGAAGTTAAATGCTTCTGGAATGAAGTTGTGCACCAGTATTTGATTATAAAAACAAATACAACCCAACAGTCCAATCAACAATAGGGTCATTTAATTCATTTATATTTAAGTCATTACCTTCCGCCATGGTCCAACTGTTGGCATTGTGGATGGTGTCCCCTCCACCTGCAGTTGTTAAGCCGTAAATAAAACTATTTTTATGCATAAAGAATGAATAGACTATGAATAAAAAAATTCTCAATAAAACAAATAATAAAAATAAATTTAGCACATCATAACTATTTGAAAAGACCATGGCTTGGGAAAAACAATAAAACATAGAGGCATAAAAAACTACAGTTTTTCAACTGAGCAAAATGGTGATATTAGGATTCATTTTGACAAAAAAAGAAAACAAAAAGAACGAGTACAATAAACTATAGGGAATTTGTCACCACTTACTTCGGGAAAATTCTCAAAGTTCTGAGTGTCCAACTCTCCTGTAACTGTAGGTTTAAATGCAGCTTCCATTTCATATAGCATATCCCATTGGGTGGATCTGAACCAAGGATGTGCCTGGGAAAATTTTAAAAGCTCAATTTAGAATGATCAGGCCCAAACCTAGAGTGAATTACTTTGGAAAATCAAAATGATCTACACATTTGTGCGTGAGCTCATGATGCACATATTTTCATCTTTATAGGAAGACCATTATAGATCACATTCACCTGATACTCCAAACAATATTATAATCCAATGGAACAAATTATATATTCCTGAAGTGCTTTAAAAAATGTAAAGAAAAAAAATCCTACAGATCTTCATTTCTTCATACAAGGTTACCTTTATTTCTTCCACTCCCCTGGTTCCCAACCTTGAATCAACATCACATAGCAAGTGACATATCAGATCCCTAGCCTCATCTGATATTTTTGGTTCATCTGGAAATTTCAGGCAAGCTTTCCAATTGATTATCTGGTTCAACAAAATACAATTAGATATTTGATCAAATATGGAGAATGTTTATAAAGGACTAAAAACACAAACTATGGTATCACCTTACGGCATGTCATCCTCGGATCTTCGGAGCAGAATGGAGGATAGCCAATAAGCATCTCATACATTATTGCCCCCAGTGACCACCAATCACACTCTATGCCATACCCCTTTTTTAGCAACACTTCAGGAGCCATATAATCCAGAGTCCCTACAGTTGAATAGGCCTGCATAAGATTGCATAATCAATGAATTGAAACAGATTGAAACCACCAATCACAAAGTATGACAACAAGAAATATTCAAATGTGAATCGCACCTCCATAAAGTCATGGACCTAAGAAATGTTAGTGGACTATAAAAAGAGAATAAAAAAGATAATACCAATGCACGGCGATTACGTTTCCATTGCTGTAATTGTTCCTTTGGCATCATCCATGGGGGCCTATCAATGTTCCTGCCATTTTCACTTAATGGCTCTTGGGAGGCAAAATCTCCATCTTCCAAAAGCACTGTCGGATACTTATCATCCAAGGGTTTACACAAGCCAAAATCTGAAAGCTTCAAATGGCCATTTTTGTCCAGGATCAGATTATCTGGTTTTATGTCCCTAAAACCAGAATACCCTCGGAGTAAGAATAAAATTTATGTTATATGAAAATCCATAAATGTATAAGAACTATCTATGCGTCTGAAATGGATGACATGGAACCCAAACTCAATATTTAGTGAATCAGTAACCAAGGCCTAGCCTTGACCTGGGTATCAAAACAAATGCAAGGTTCTTGAGGGGAATTGAACATAGCCTCCTAGTTGCAATATAATACCCCCAAACCAATAAATCCACCCCAAGGGATTACATATGCATACAATATGTTCAATATGTATATGAACAATAGCTCATTCAGAGGGCCACTAGCCTCGATGCCCTAAACTTCAGTAATTCCAAAAATATAACCAATATAGGAAACAAACACTTCAACTAGAAGACACTGACCCAAACAAGGTGTAATTTGTACAACACTAGACTATATGATTCATGATTGTTATACCTGTGAACATAGTTATGTTGATGAATTGAATGGATGGCTAGAATGCTCTCTGCTATATAAAAGCGTGCAACATCTTCAGAAAGAATATCTTCCCTCATCAATAATGTCATAATGTCACCACCGGGCAAATACTCCATGATAAGGTATAAGAAATCAGAATCTTGAAAAGAATAAAAAAGTTGTACGATGCATCTACTATCAACCTCCACAAGCAAGTTCCTTTCAGATCGAACATGCTCAACCTAAAATGTGAAAACCAACAAGGAAAATTTGTCAATTTATGTTATCATGTTGCACAAAGTAACGAATAATTAGAAATCAAACCAAGTTATTTGAAGCATTGTTTTGGCAACTGCAGATGAACCAACATAAATCATTGACACAAAGCTAAAATAGTATAGTAAGCTTCTAATTCATTCTACTCATTCAGTATTATTTGATGCTAGCCCACCTACTTCAAATGAAAAACCTTACTGGAAGAAACAAGATTAACATTTTGCAGAATAATATTTATTTTCTATAGCTCGCGAGATAATAGTGATGTAAGACCTTGCTTCAAAAAGATGATGTTGATTTGTTCATCAAGCAAGATACTTATCTATATCCATTCCTTAAAAATATGTTACTCATAGTAGATATGTTATAGTGGAACACGGATGATAAATTACAAAGAAAGTGGGGAAAATGTAAGTTAAGCATTTCAATTCATTGAGTACACAATGGAGTTAATTTAAATCGCATAAGAAATAAATGGTGTACAATTCACATAAGCCATGCAGAGGTGTATAAACTTAATCAAGCCACATGGATATAACACAGAGTGCCGGTTTACCTATTCCTCATCCTAAATTATATTTGCAAATACACACATTTTATATTCTAGATGACAAATATGCACAGAAAATAATTACAATAGATTTGGATTTGTTAAGGTAACACTGCTCAAGACATTACAAATGTACGACACTGACACATAGAAATTCATGTCAACCTCTGATATATTTACACCATAAAGTCTCCAGCATTATTAGAGTCCGCATTATAGTACAAAATATATAATATATCTGAAGTTGATAGCACTTATTTATGGGTGGATGTTACCTGTCCCCGACTAAGCATATCTGATTTCTTCAACTTCTTCATGGCAAAAACTTCTCCTGTACCTTTAGCACGACATAATCGAACCTGAACATGTGGTGCCAAATCATTAAATGATTAACTTGATGCTTCTCTTCTCAAGTCAAATGAAGAACTTAAATGTTGATCAGATTTACAAATGTCAGGCTAATTCATTTCACAAATTATATATTAAGATTTGGTGTCTGCAAAATAACTATTGATTGAATTATTCTTACTCACATACCTCACCAAATGCACCTTTACCGATAACGGTTAATAGTTCAAAGTCATCAATTCCAACTTTGCGCCTTTGCATCCTCATATACTCAGTTTCCTTGCGTTCCAAGCTTCTCATCATTTTCTCTTGTTCTTCATCTGGAATTTGAGCTTCCTGTGCTCTTCTCTGAAGTGTTCGGCGCCTGAAAGTCATAAGAAGCTATATATCATATTATCACCACTATGAAATGTAGGAGGAAAAAACTCACTTGTCTACACTCCTACTTCAAGTTTCAACTCTTGTGCCATTCACTCAAAAAGATTGCCCTTCTTACTTCAGTTTATTATCTCAGTTTAATACTACACCAAACAGGAAACCAACGAAAACAAAATGCACTCTCCATCTACCTCTTGACACCCCAAATACACAGATCATCATGCAAAAGTTATTTACTGATCAAGACCATAAGCAGTCGTTCTTAAATAATCAGGCAAATTCGAGTTGCAGTGTTGAACTACATCTCTAAATTCTCATGCAACAAAATGTGCATCCAACGAGTTACAATGACCAGAAATAAAATCCTAAAAGCAAGAAGACAACTAGATATCCACATAAATATACCTTACAGAAGCAGGATCACACCTTCCAATACCACATGCATTAACAACACTAAACCTTAACAACTCACTTCAAGCCTTCAATAGACCAGTATCACTCACAACTTTCACATTCTCACAAATCAAATCACAAATCCGAATACAACAAATAGAAACTCGGTGCTTAATTCCAAGTACCACAACACGATCAGCGCGAAATTCAATGACAAATCGCAAAACAAAGAATGAATACGAAGGATCAATCAGTGTGCAGTGTACCTCTCCATGCGATCCTGCAGTCCTTGAAGGTAGTTCTTGTAGTGATTCTCGATAAACTGCTTGGCAGCAGCAGCCTTCTGCCTCGTGACCGGCGAAGACGCCGCCACCTCGTCAAGGCCGGCCCGATCCGGCCTCAGCGGCAGCGCTCCCACCCTGACGGTGCCGTCTACGCCGTCCATCCCGGAACCTGAAAAAGATGAAACGGAGCGAGAGCTAGTTGGTGAAGCTAAAGAGGAGAAGAAATTAGAGAAGAAGAAGGTAGTGTTGTGTCATGGTTTCGAGGAGAGATCTAGCTCTAGCTGTGATAATGAGTGCGAGTGTAAGACATGAACAAGGGGTTGTGAACTGGCAAAAGAAAAGAATCCTCCATTTGCTCTATTTATATATTCGCGGCGCGTGATGCTGTCTCATTTATGAGTTGGAGATATTTATTTGGCCTTTTCCGGGGCTGGAGTGCACGGAACGGCACCGTTTTGTACGGGGTGAACTGGAATCTCTGGCTTTATTTAAGAGCGGTCTTGTGCGTTTTTTTCGCGATTTGGAACGCCTGCGGTGTCGGCGGAGATCTATAGAGCGGCAGGCGCGTGGGGCATGAGATGGGATTGAGTGGACGGCGGAGATTGGATCGTGTGGGGATGAGCGCGTGGGATTGAGGGTGTTAAAATAATAGTATCGTGGGAGATGAGCCGGTCGTGGAGATGATAGGTTGACAGGTGGGTTACATGGAAATTCCGTGGTCCCTGGTCAAGTAACAGACATCGAATCGTAAGGTATGGTTCACGAGTCACGATCACGGAATTATAAATTCTCCGCTTACTTACAAGTCGTCGATTCAACTTTAAATCTGGGCTATCAATAGGCCCAGTCTTATTGAGCCCATTTACATTTAATTGACATGAAGAAAGTTTTATTCGGGTAGGACAACCGAAAGTAATAGATCTCCCATACGAAGATTTAACTCAATTACATTTCTTACTACATCTTTTGCGGGTTAATTGTTTTTTATCCCTCTAAACTTGTCCGAATTTGAGTGTTGGTCATCAGACTTACATTTTAGTCAATTTAGTTTATGGACTTTGTTTTTTTCTTTAAGAGACTACGTCGTTTCGTTGGCTCTTCTTCCTCCAACAGACAAAACACAAAACATAATCTT
>JAYMTK010003089.1:0-12765 GCA_036897405.1 Pelargonium myrrhifolium | reverse complement strand
ACACAATATATTCCCTAATTTCACTAACACCTTTCCTAATTCTACTAAACCTAGAGTTGAATCTCCACAGAAATGATTAAGTATTGGGATTATCTGGCTATTGTTTTTGGTGACTGTTCACTGTTGCTTACCAATATAGCTTTCTAAGTTTATGAATGTCACACATAGTTCTTTTCTTCTCATGTCATTCTATGGGTCAAGATTACATGATGGCATTTTGCGCCATATTTGGTATGTTCTTTGTTTTTATTTAGCTTAGCCAAGAGTGTTCTTATTTCCTTTTTCCCGTAATAGGGCACTGCTTCACTTCCTTGATCCTGATAAGTTCAACAGTAAAGATGATTTCGTTCAAAATTATAAGAATCTAAGCTCATTCAATGAAATTGAGGTATGTCATGTTTCTGTTGTTGCTCCTGTATTAACATTGCTTATTAATGTGTATAACTTTGTTTCATTTTGTATGTTTGTTTTTTTCTTTTCAGCTTGCTAATCTTCACATGGAACTAAGGCCTCACATCCTTCGGAGAGTTATCAAAGATGTGGAGAAGTCATTACCACCAAAAATTGAACGTATTCTCAGGGTCGAAATGTCACCTCTGCAGAAACAGTAAGTATTATTTTCAGTTTCCAATGAAGTATTGATTTTTAGCTAAGTTAATCTGTTAACTAATCAGAATTGCTCGAACTGGTTTAGGTACTATAAGTGGATATTAGAACGCAATTTTCATGACTTGAACAAAGGAGTTCGTGGGAATCAGGTTAGTATCGGTTTCTAGCATCTGTATGATCATATTTATAGACGCAAGAGGACTTTTATACAGGTAGTGGCTTTTCTTAGCCTTTCTTTATTTCTTACTAAATATGTTTTTGTATACCTTTTACTGAGCTCTAACTACAATGATACACTATTCACTCTTAATCTAAAAGATTTTATAGAAATGAAGGAAATATACTGCAAGAGTTGTTGTCAATCTTATGTTTCATGTATTGTTTGGTGTATTCTTGTCCAAGAATTGAAAATTGACCCATGTTCAAATTGGTAGGTTTCACTTTTAAATATTGTGGTGGAGTTGAAGAAGTGCTGCAACCATCCTTTCTTATTTGAAAGTGCGGACCATGGTTATGGTGGTGACACAAGCCTTTATGATAGCAGCAAACTGGAAAGAATTATCTGGAGTAGTGGGAAGCTAGTTATTCTTGATAAGCTTCTTGTGAGATTGCATGAGACAAGACATCGTGTACTGATCTTTTCCCAGGTTTGTGTCTGAAGCCAATTTTGATTCATTCTTTGAACTAGCGCTGTAGAAACTTATATCTGGTCATAGTATTATCATATGTTTTACTTTCTCTACCCAAGTGTTCTAGTATAGATGGCAGGCACTATGTTTAAGGAAATCCTGTTGATACGATGATAACTCTAATAAACTCTTTGAAGTTTTATCCAAGAAGGGTGTTGTAGGAAAACTACGGTGCTAATGTTTTGACTTCTTGGTTCTGGACATAGAAAATGTGATCAAACAATTAGATGATTACTCCCATTTGTCTGGATGGATCTATGTTTGTCCCAATTTTGTTTTGCAAGGTTCTTAAGCCAAACCCACCCATCTGCATCCTGGATTAGGCAGTGAATACGGTAATACTGGAGATGAGCATGGCTTAATTAAACCCATATTGTGGTTGGTACCGTTTGTAGTTATGCTAAGTTTGTACCTTTTTAGCTATGAACTGCTTCATTTGTGGCTTTAATCTGCTCTCAATTTTAGAAAACCACTTGGATATTTTCTTTCACTTAATATTCAAGAAAGAAATTGAGCTGAAAAAATGCAGATAAAAAAGAAAATACGTGAAAAACATAAATGAATACACGAGAGGACTGAGAATGAATAAGAAAATATCTTGTCGAGAGTGAAACGTGAAGGTATGTGAATTAATAAAGCAGATTATCAATGAAGGCATTGAAAACCCGAGCCTCTGCTTCATTGATTTGATAACCTGATTACTCACTTATGATGCAAACTGCATTGAAGACTCCTCCCAGAAGGCATTTGGTATTGACGTCAATGATGTTCATGATTTGAGTGAACTGTGCTTCACTGAATGAGCACAATAACAACTTTGTGCTAGGAGTCTCATGTTGATTAAACTGAATAAGAGGTTGAGATTAAGTTGGGAGGCTGGTTAATGGTCAAGATTCAATGGTGAATCAAGTTGCTGATAGTTTATTTTTTGCAGCCAATATGTTCCATCTATGAAACATTTGATGATGATGATGATGCCATACACCTCTCGGACCATTTTTATATTCTGTGATTATATTGAACCAAGTGTACCAAATAGAGTATGTACAAATGGGAAAGTACTTCTGTGGTTTTCTTTGAAAGAGAACATGTTATTCTGTATTGAAACTACATTAGTATAATTGTAGGTTGTTCTGTAAGGGAATTGTGGTGGTAGTTCTACCGGTCGAATGATATTTTTTTGGGTTAATTGTTATATATCTATTGTAACTTAGTTTAGTTCAACTTACATAAATGTAGGTTGCCAGTAATTCTGTGGTATAAATATATCTATAATCTATCTGCCTAATTCATTACAATGATAATTCTTTTGCAGATGGTTAGAATGTTGGATATACTGTCAGAGTATATGTCACTCAGAGGTTTCCAATTTCAGAGGCTTGATGGTAGTACAAAAGCTGAGCTGCGGCAGCAAGCTATGGATCATTTTAACGCGCCTGGTAGTGATGATTTCTGCTTTCTTCTTTCCACTCGAGCTGGTGGCCTTGGCATCAACCTTGCAACAGCTGACACTGTTATCATATTTGATTCAGACTGGAATCCCCAAAACGATTTGCAGGTTCTGAACATGATGACCATCTATTTGTTTTTACTCTTTATATTATATCTGTTCCTTTTTTTTTTATCTACACAATTACATGTCTTTAGTAGGATTGTCTTGTTTATTTTTGTGTGATTATGTGTACCAGGCAATGAGTAGAGCTCATAGAATTGGACAGCAAGAAGTGGTGAACATTTATAGGTTTGTAACAAGCAAAAGTGTCGAGGAAGATATATTGGAGCGAGCAAAGAAAAAGATGGTACTACATTTTAAATATGTTTAATTTTGTTGATATATATATATATACATATATATATATACATATATATATATATACATATATATATATATATATATTTGCTGTCTCAAGATGCGTGTGTGCTACTTCAGTTTGTTATTTATTCTTATTTTCAATCGTGTCTTGTAGGTTCTTGACCACTTGGTGATCCAAAAACTAAATGCAGAGGGTAGATTGGAGAAAAAAGAAACAAAAAAAGGAGGACTTTTTGATAAAGTAAGTACATAAAGTGAACTAATATTTGTCGTTATAACAATTGTGCAGAGCATAACTGGTATATATTAAAGTATGTTTGAGCCTAGACACATGCAACATTAGCTTCTATAACTCATGTTGACTTTTCTTTGTTGCAGAATGAGCTATCAGCAATCCTAAGATTTGGGGCTGAGGAACTTTTTAAGGAGGAGAGGAATGAAGAAGAAAGCAAGAAGAGACTCTTAAGTATGGATATTGATGAAATTCTTGAAAGAGCAGAGAAGGTTGAAGAGAAGGAAGCTGGAGATGAGGAAGGACATGAATTGCTTAGTGCTTTCAAGGCAAGAAACTCTGAGTGTTCCCTTGAGTTTCACTCTGTTAATTTGGGGCAGTGGTTACGAGGATGATAGTCCTGATATTGATGCTAATCTGAGATTTGTTTAAGGATTCAATTAACATCGTAAACTTTTGTTATGTATCTTGATTATTTGCAGGTTGCAAACATCTGTAGTACTGAGGATGATGGGAGCTTTTGGAGTCGTTGGATAAAACCAGAAGCTGTAGGCCAAGCTGAGGTACAAACCTTGAATGATGATATCAGTAAAAAGAATGCTTCTCTTTCCATGTACTTACCTATTGTGGATGAAAACTCTCTGAAGATTCCTCTTTCTGTGTCAGGATGCTCTAGCTCCTCGTGCTGCGAGGAATATAAAGAGCTATGCCGAGGCCGACCAACCAGAGAGAAGTACTAAAAGGAAAAAGAAAGAATATGAGCCTCCAGAGAGAGTTCAGAAGCGTCGCAAAGCGGAATATTCAGTTCCCTCTGCACCAATGATTGAGGGAGCTTGTGTTCAAGTTAGAGGATGGTCCTATGGGAATTTGTCTAAGAGAGATGCTTTACGGTTTTCCCGTGCGGTGAGGATCTCACCTGTGTTCTTTCAGCTTACTGTATTTTATCATTTTCAGATATTCCCTTCATTTTACCTTGTATTTCATTATCTGTGTTTTGGGTGATATTAAATCTATTGCATCGAACTCATCTTGTTATTTATAATATGGTAAACAAGGAAGAATTATGTACAGAGGAGTAATAGGTCATTTGCTGGTATATTTTCATACCTTTTCACCCTACTTTTTATTAAGTGTGTCTGTAGTGCTTGTCACTAAGCTTCATCTGTCCTGTTTCTTATTTTATCTACTTCGAACCATTATATTTATTTTCAAGAAACAAGCCAAAGTCGGTCTTAACTAGAGAATCAACAACAGTAACGTTTTAGTTGTCACCAAATGCTTGAAGCAGTGTGTATCCCCCCTACACCTGTACTGGAATGGGGGTTATTGACTATTAAGTTGACTTTGTCAAAGTTCTATATTTTATTTACTATTGAAGTTGTAAAATAGGCTTCATTTTCTTTGTTACTCAGGTTATGAAATTCGGGAATCACAATCAAATCAGCTTAATAGTCGCTGAGGTTGGTGGTGCAGTTGCAGCGGCTCCACCTTCAGCTCAGGTTGAGCTTTTTGATGCACTTATTGATGGATGTAGTGAGGCAGTAAAAGTGGGAAATCTGGAACCAAAGGTTTGTGTTTGTGGGTTGTGGTTTGCATGCTATTTTACATCTTATTTGTGTTAGTAAAACTTTGAGTTTTTCTTTTTTATTATAACAGCTCTTTGTCATAACCATTTATAGGGACCTTTGTTGGATTTTTTTGGTGTTGCTGTGAAAGCTAATGATACACTCAACCGTGTTGAAGAACTTCAACTCCTGGCAAAGCGCATCAGTCGCTATGCGGATCCCATTGCACAATTCAGAGTGTTGGCATACCTCAAACCTTCTAATTGGTCCAAGGGTTGTGGGTGGAATCAGGGTATGTATTACCTGCTGTTTTATATTGTTCGTCATTTATCTACTTATAGATAAAAGAAAGTACAAGAATGTTCATTCTTTTTCTTTGTGCTATTATTACTAGTTGATGATGCCAGATTACTTCTGGGAATACACTACCATGGATTTGGTAATTGGGAAAAAATAAGGTTAGATGAACGGCTCGGCCTTACAAAGAAGATTGCTCCCGTGGAACTTCAGCACCATGAAACCTTTTTGCCTCGTGCTCCGAATCTAAGAGACCGTGCTAATGCACTTTTGGAAATGGTAAGCAATAGTCATGTTAAGATTTGTAGGATTATGCAAACTGTTGAGCACTTTTGGAAATGGTGAGCAAATTACTTGTAATCTCAATGTTTATATTCTAGGCAACTGTCCACAAATATTGTACTTGAAATATTGCATGTTGTGTCTTTTTTTGTTTTGAACAAGTTATGGATCATGTTTTGGTTGGTTTGTGACAAAAAGTAGGGCAGTATAGTATAGTTTAAGCCTTTAGTTGCATGGTTATTTTTTGTGTCAACTTTTTATTCTACTCCTACATCAAATTCCCATTAATGTAGGGAAAATGGTTGATTTCACTTGGTCCCTTGAGTTCTCAGGTTCGAGTCTCGGTGTTTGTACGCTTGCTGATAAAATAAAAAACCCAATTAATGTAATGGTATTAAGTACTGTTAATTACTTCTCATGTCAGTGAATCCTACATTTTTGGATTGCCTGAAATGATTGTTGACATATCTTTCTCTTCAGGAACTGGCTGCCATTGGTGGAAAAGTTGTAAATGCTAAAGTGGGTCGTAAGGTTACCAAGAAGGAGAGGGAAAATCTTCTGAATGCCCCAATATCTCATGGTAGGGACAGGAAAGGGAAACCAAGTTCTCCTATGGTTAAAATTCAAAAGTATCGGGATAGATCTCAGAAACCACTCAGAGTTGAACCGTTGGTAAAAGAGGAGGGTGAAATGTCAGACAATGACGAAGTATATGAGCAATTCAAAGAAGTGAAGTGGATGGAATGGTGTGAAGATGTTATGGCTGACCAAATTAAAACATTGAAACGCCTACATCGGCTGCAGACAACAAGTGCCGACCTTCCAAAAGAGAAGGTATGTTTCTGTTCGTTCTGCTTTGAGGCTTTGTTTTTATTTGTTTTCACTATACTGATATATACATATTTATAAATTTTCAGGTGCTTTCAAAAATTCGGAATTACTTACAACTTCTCGGAAAAAGGATAGATCAAATTGTTGTAGAACATGAGGAAGAACCTTATAAACAGGAAAGTATGTATTCCTCTCCTTCATGATCTAATCATCAATGCCATAAATTGCTAGTTGGTGTACATTTGCTCACTGTCTAGTGTTATTTCGTTCTTAAACTATGTTGCCAGTTTGTCATTGAATATGAGTAGTTTGTTTATACTTCTAGTTGACGTCAACAAACAAACAATTTATTTACGAATTGTTATCTGTCTTGTAGGGATGAATACACGACTGTGGAAATATGTCTCTACGTTTTCAAACCTATCAGGGGAGAAACTTCAGCAGATATATTCTAAGCTTATTACTCATAATCAGGGAGAGGCATCAGTAGTTGGACCTTCACATTTCAACGGCTCTGTTGATGTCGATTCCAGTCATCTCGCTTCTTTCCCTCGTCATCCCGAGAGGCAACGAGGGTACAAAAATGTGACTACCTACCAAACAGCCGAACCATATCACAAGGGTCATGATACAGCAAAAGGCGAAGCATGGAAACGAAGGAAGAAGGCTGAAACTGATACATATTCTTCTCAATTTCACCCCCCTCCTCAACGACCAATGATTAATGGTAACACCCGTGTGACTGATCCAAACTCATTAGGGATTCTTGGGGCAGGGCCATCTGATAGCAGACATTTTGGTAATGAGAAGCCTTATAGGATACGACAGCCTCCGAGATAAGAATATTCATCAAGCATCAAGTAGCCCTTTCATGTCTCTCACTCACTCACTCACTCACTCACTCACTCACATGAGAGGAGAAGAGTGGGTGGCTGATTAGCTAGCTATCGTGCGGTGGTGGTATTCTTCACTGCTTCAGCCTTTAAAATATTCTCTGGAATTTTTTTTTGCCCATGGGAATAAAAGTTTTTGCATATTCCTATTTAGTATCTTGACTGATGATAAGAAATTACTTGGTAGAATGGGATCGCGTCATGGAAGGTGGCTGATGAGGAAGAAGAGCCAGTAATTCTCCAGCGTGTAGAATACATTTGGGAGTAGTCTGGCTGCCATTTCGTTCTCTCTTCTCTTTTTTTTTTCTTTCTAAAATGAGTCGAGTCATTTGTTGACGTAAATATTGGAAGTTAGGAAAAGGATTTACTTGTCATTCTCATTCAGTTGATATATACGAGCACATTAGGGTAACAATTTTATGTATTATGCCTTTGAAAAGTGTACATTATCAGTTTTGGATAAATTTTGTAGTTGATATATATATTCTTTTTTGGTCTCATCATAATCATTCCACAGGAATATTATCCTGCAGATTGCATTCGATTAGTAGTTCGATAAAGCATTACGATATTGGTTCTGGTTGAATTGTAGCTTCAACTTAAGTTTGTGTAGATATTTATGAGTTGGTATATCATTAGCTAATAAATGTACATTTATTTCTATGCTTGCTTGAAATGGCATTTGGGAATCTATGTCCTGTCCTTGTAACTGGAACTGTCTGAATTATCAGAGATTTGAACTTGTATTAGTAGTATGTTTGTGTGTGTATTTTGGTTTATGTATCATTGTTTTGTGGAACAGATAGTCCCGATGTTAAAAACAAAACTTTTGTCATGGGTGTAGTGTAGTAACTTTAAATTTGAATCAAAATCTAGCTGGGTCGACATGTGGACAGATTTGTGAGTTGTGACAACTCTTAGTTACAACTATTTCTCTTATGCAATTCTTGTATTTCCATTATTTATATGGTGAGAAAAATGACAAATGGCATAAATTTATCAAATCAAATTGAGAGATAAAAACAAAATGAAGAAAGGTACTTAGGAAGGAAACAAAAAAGGAATTGGGTGTGTGGTGTTGGTTCCCACAAGTGAGGTGTGGTGTGGATCACAAACCCCTTGTTATCACTTTATCTTTCACATTGCTTTCTCAACCTCATACTTCCCAACCTCATTTCTTTTCTGTTTACTGTCTACACTTTCACATTACATACATACAACTCTCTCTTTACATTTATTTCTATGAAATTCTAATTATGCCCACATCTTATTCATATTTTCATTTTCTTGAAAATATAAAACACAACACTATTTAATATCCATCTATTTCATAATGTCTATATGTTTAAAAAGATGGAGTGTGTGTATATATCGGGAGATGTGTTTCAAGAATTATAGAGTAGAAAAGAATCTTAAGCCATCCGAGTAGGAGAGGTAGCATTCTGGTTCAATTGGCCAACATGCCAATTACAGCAAAGGATTTCTAATAAACCATCAAACCAAACTGAAGCAAGTCTTAAGAACCAAAATCTGCAAAGAGTATATATTAGTTATTGTTGGATTTTCTCCTATTACCACCACATGTTATTACTGGTTTCAATAAGACAAGATTTTAACGAATTAATTCTATGTAGTTGAAATACACATGAAACATTTCTCACATAAATGATGAGACATGAATTTAAATTATACTTTTAAAGGGTTGTGAACATCTTTTTCTGAATTCTAATATGTAGATACTTGAATTTGTATAAGTCCAAACGTGATTTAGAGTTTCAATTCTTTGGAACCCATTTAAAGGTAATGCACATGAGATGCAAAATTAAATTACCATGTGGTTTTGGTAGTATTGAAAATGAGGGAAAATATGAAAGAAGAAAAGAAAGTGGTAATAATAAAGAAGAACACAAGGAAGGGCTTGCATGCAAAAATAGGAAAAGAACAAGAGTGTATTATTTATTATAGGAATAGGATTAGTTAAGTGTGATTGATTCTTAGCCGCAAGATCAGGTGATATTACACACTCTTATCTGCCACGTCAGAGGGGTATAGTGGGACCCACCAGGGAGCTGGGTGGTTGGTTCTCCTCCCGCGCTCTATTTATAAAAATAAAAATTCCTCTTCTCTTTCTTTATATATATAAAAAACCACCTTCCTTTTTCTTCCAAAACCCAAACCCAAACCCAAACCTCACTTTCTCAATCACTCTTTTAAGGTATGATCTCTACTTTCTCTGCAACTCTTTTTTATTCTCATATTTGCTGTCCTCTTTAATGGTTTCTGAGTTTTACTACTACATATTATACTGCTATTTAATGAATTGTATGCTTTCAAAATTGTTATGCACATAAATAAATTATTAATTTTGGAATTTGTGTGTTCCTAAACACTGTCACACCCATTAAATGGTTTTGTGTATTCATGTTTTTGTACGTCCTAGCATGAATAGTCAAGTATTCTTATGCTAAGTTAATATCAGATGATATAATAAGAGGAATATACCAAACTAACTAACTTATTATTAATTTTTCTCAAAATAGAAATAAACACTTATTTTAGGGCAGAGGGAGTAGGGTTTATGATATAGACGAGATGAAGTGTTGATAAAGGTATCGGATCTGTGTGCCTTTCAAAATTCCCTGAATTAATGATTCGAATTTGATGAATTCCTTTTGTGAGTAGAATTTGAAGGAGGGAGGGGAAGATGGATCCCTTTTATGCACCAGGAAGGAACCACCTCTTTGTTCCGGGGCCGGTCAATATCCCGGAATCAGTCCTTCGGGCAATGAATAGGAACAATGAGGATTATCGTGCTCCCGCTATTCCAGCACTCACTAAAAACCTTCTCGAGGATGTCAAGAAGATTTTCAAGACTACGAGTGGTGTCCCCTTTCTAATCCCCACCACAGGTAACAAAATCTTAGCTATAAGCTTCTCATGAAGTAATTAATTATTAAGTGCTGTTGTGAAATGATTTGATTCAGGCACTGGTGCTTGGGAAAGTGCACTTACAAACACGCTGTCTCCTGGAGATCGGACTGTGTCCTTCCTGATCGGACAATTCAGTTTGCTGTGGATTGACCAGCAGAAACGCCTTGGCTTTAATGTTGATGTGGTAGAGAGTCAATGGGGCCAAGGAGCCAACCTCGAAGTTCTGGCCTCCAAACTTGCTGCTGATACCGCACACACCATCAAGGCGGTGTGTATTGTGCACAACGAAACTGCAACCGGAGTTACCAACAACTTGGCCAAAGTGAGGAAAATACTTGGTAAGCTTAATCAATTACCATCTTGTTGGTTATCTTTGGCAGTAATTTGAGTTGTAAGATCTCATTTTGTGTATGGTTTTTGGTTGGGATCAGATCACTACAATCATCCAGCTCTGTTTCTTGTTGATGGGGTGTCTTCCATATGTGCTCTTGATTTCCGTATGGACGAATGGGGAGTAGATGTGGCTCTAACCGGCTCTCAGAAGGCTCTTTCGCTTCCCACTGGTATGGGGATTGTGTGCGCTAGCCCCAAAGCTCTGGAGGCGTCCCAAACAGCAAAATCACTTCGTGTTTTCTTTGACTGGAACGATTACTTGAAGTTCTACAAGATGGGAACATATTGGCCTTACACCCCTTCCAGCCAGCTACTTCATGGCCTGAGAGCAGCTCTCGATCTCCTCTTCGAGGAAGGACTAGATAACGTGATTGCAAGGCATAGCCGCATGGGTGCAGCAACAAGGTAATTTTACGCACTTGTTCTCGACTAGACTAGACTAGACTAGACTAGTACGTATTTACCTACGTAGATAGTTGATAACGGTTGATAATGTTTGGTTTGGGTGAGTTGAAACAGGCTTGCTGTGGAGGCTTGGGGGTTGAAGAACTGCACGGAAAAGGAGGAATGGTTCAGTGACACAGTGACTGCAGTGGTGGTTCCTCCGAACATAGATAGTGCAGAAATAGTAAGAAGGGCATGGAAGAGATACAATGTAAGCTTAGGTCTGGGGCTAAACAAAGTTGCGGGGAAGGTGTTCAGAATAGGGCATCTGGGACACCTGAATGAGGTATGTATACATATATATATAATGTTATTACTTTTCTTGTATATATATGATTATAACAACCGAGTTTCAAACCTGAGCTGTGAATGACAAGTAGAGTGTGTATAGGTGCAATTGTTGGGATGCTTAGCAGGAGTGGAGATGATATTGAAGGATGTCGGATACCCGGTTGAGCTGGGAAGCGGAGTTGCAGCAGCGAGTGCCTATTTACGCAACACCATCCCGATGATCCCTTCCAGGATTTGATCGTCGTCATCATCATTATCATTATCATGTAATGTAATTACATTACTTCCTTGCTACTACTACTACTGTATCTGTCTATCTATCTATCTATGTAAAAAAGAACAAGTGTAATTTCAAACTTGTTGTTATGTTATCAAATGTTATGTTGCTGCTTAATTGCTTCTTTATCTTATCTGTATAAACACCAAACTCACTCGCACTGCCTTGCATCCTATGCCTCTCCTCCCTTTGTTTTTAATATCACCTTGTGGATTCATTGAGGCGTGTATGAGCATTAATCGATGAGGTGACAATGAGAGTTTGAGCCAATAAATCTAAATTCCTTTTTCTCTTTTCTTTTCCCCCTATTATTCTCTCTGTTAATTGTCCTCTTATCCAAACAAAAAAACTATGCTTATATTATTCAAGTTCTTTTAAATTTGTTTTTCCTTCTAAATATACTTTATATTTGTCTCTTAATTTTTTTTTTCTTTGAATTTGTTTATATTATTTGTTAAAATTAGAACTCTTGCCCACATAAGAATTTTGATTTTTATTCCAATAGTTTGATAAAGCTTTCATTTAGGGGTAATTACAGAAGACACTCCTCATTCAAACTCGTTTACCTAAACTACCTTGAATATGTTTTGTAACTTTAGACTACTCTCAAGTATCGAAATCTTGATACGTTGCTAACACCATTAATTGAATGGCGAAATGGCCACATTTTCTTTTCTTCTCCAAACAGATTAGATCTAAGATCTGACTCATTTACTCCAAATCTCCATTTCTTCTTCATCCTCTCTCTGGCTTCAATTTCTTCTCCAAATCCTCCATCTCTAGCGCACCTCCCTCTCCAAACCATTCTCCTCCTCTTTCTCCAAAGCTCCGTCTCAAAAAGTTTGTGTCTTTGGCGCTTTTCATCATATTTTGTTGATTTTGGTAACAATATTTTAGGGTCTATTTGGAATTGATTTGGGACTGAAATTCGAAACTAAAATCAGATTTGTGACTGATTTTAGTTTGTTAGTTTGTTAATTTGTTTGTGTCGGATTTGTGTTCGTAATTGTTCTTTGACTTTTTAAGATTAGAGATTCTTATTGGTTTGAATTTTCCGGCAAAATGATGAACATTCCAGCAAAATGATAAACTTTCCGGCGAAATAAGTTGAAGAAAAAGGGAATAAGAAAGAACATTTTTGGGAGTTCAACAAAAAAAGGTCATATGCCCTCATGTGTTGGGCCCATGACCTAATAGTGACAATTTCCGTCCAAGATA
>JAYMTK010003088.1:0-12767 GCA_036897405.1 Pelargonium myrrhifolium | reverse complement strand
GCGAACTTTGTTCTTGACCCATTGTTGATGAAGGGCAAAATCGGTATTTAAAAAAAATTATAAAGTCATGTGCATGGCACATGATGAGAGAGAGTCAAATTCTGTTAAAGTTAACGGACAAAATGGACGGAAGCCAACTAAAAATCTAACAGGGTAGTTACATGAAAGGAAAATTTCTTCAGTGTAGTAACTTGATAAATTTGAATCTAACAGGGTAGTAACCTGTAATTTCCCCAACAAATTTTGAGTCTATTGACCCCATAGAATCATGTAGGTCTGTCCCTATACGTGTGTGTTTATATTAGTGTTAGAAAAAAATTATACTAATATACTAAATATAAATTTATTTTTAAGGCAATTATTATTTACTAACCCGTGCAACGCACGGGTCTTTTTGCTAGTTAAAATTATTATTAGTTTTATAACCATGGGCTCTTCCGCTAGTATTTTTTATTAAGTTTCATATTTACTAATGACATTAAATTTTTGAGTTTTTCATTTAATTATATCTTGATATTTCAAAAACTTGTCAAAAAAAATCTAAAAATTGCTTGATAGATAGAGAAGACATTCTAAAATTTATGGGGTATATTTTGGTTTGTTTTTTGTTTTTTGTTTTTTATACAATTATTTTGTATTATATTTAAAAATATGATTTTTTTTTTCTGTGATACTTTTAAAATTTAAAAATCCAATTTTATAGAGAGAAAATGCATTTGGAATTTTTGGGATATTTTAGGTATAGTTTTGGGAACTCTTTTTTTTTTTTTTTTTTATAAGGGCAAGTTATTAGTCAAACTAAAATACCATGTTCTGAAAAAACAATCAAGAAAAGTGGATTGGAAAGTAACATTCCCGAGTTGGATAATTTTCCCACATAAATGAGAATTTAAAATATCATAGGGGAGGTGGGGTTTCATGGGCGGATTACCCCGCTCGTTTATGGAAATAGGCAACCCAACCCGCTTATTGTGGGTTGGAGTTTTGCAATCCATGAACCACCCATGAGTAATATTTTTTGAACGGTTGTGAATTGCGAGTTGCATACGGTTTGACGGGTTATGCGTAACTCGCCCAATACAGATGAACCTTGGTCCAAACCTAATTAAATCATCAAAACTTAATTAAAATTTGAATAAATTTTCATGTTTTATTTATGGAGTTTAGGAAAATAAAAAAAATCATTAAAGTTAAGTCATCCAAAATTAACCTAGGGTCAAGAAATCATTAAGAATGGATTATTTAACTTAGAAAAATAGGTTAGTCAAGTGGTTTAAACCTAATGTTGTCTCTTAAGATTTTAACTGGGTGGACTGATGGATTACCGGTGTGTTGGACTTGGTGCTCGTTGGTTAACACTATTCCTTCCTTAAAGGAGGTATCACATAGAAACAACTTCAAGGAGGTTGATGTCACATGAGATGTAGTATATTTGGTAAAATGCTTCATTTTATTTTTTAAAAGAGCTGAAATAGTAAATAGCTCATTCAAGGAGGCAAAAGTCGTAGGAGATATTTATCTCTAGTGGAGAATAGTATCGTATGGAATGAGCTAAACGATCGACCATATTAATGTTTTTGGTTGGCCGTTTAAGAACTGTTTTAATTAAATATATAATATTTAAAATAAGATTTATGCTAAATGGTAAATTGTCTATAAACTGAATGGTTGAACTTTTTTCTATAAATGGTTAATTGTTTCTATACTGCATAGTTAGCTTATTTTCCTATAAATGGATTATTATTTCTCCACTGAATAAGTAACCTATTTTCTATAAATGATTAATCGTTTCTATACTGAAAATATTATTTTATAATCTTGCATATCATCTTATTTTTAGTACATATATGCACACTTAATTTGATTACTCTTTTACATATCATCATGTCTATCTTGGTAATTTGCACAATTTATATCTCTTTACAATCGTTTTTTGCCAAACAAATTTTTACAATATACTCAACTTTCAGCTCCTTACAGACAATCATTTACCAAACATAACTGACTTTTTGGAGCACCACCTTACAACTCCTTAAAGTTTTGGAGTAGACTAAACAAACAAGACCTTGGAATGAATGGTTTAAGCTTGGACGATTTTTTAATGGTGCAAATACAATCTGAATTGGTTAATTGTCGAATTATCAATTTTTTAAGAACACTCCTAGGTAACGGTGTAACTAGTAAGCTAATTTTGTAATTAGTTGCAACGATGTAAAATACTTGTATAGTTATATAATGGGCTAATTACAGAAGGCACCCTTGGTATTTTAAGTATTACAGAAGGCAACCCTGAAGTATGTTTTGCGACTTTAGACTACCCTGAAGTATGCAAGAGTCATTTCGTCAGTTATATTTAAACCTTAAATTACCAAAACTATATTTAAAATTAAAAAAAAAAATAAGATCTCAAATATGATTCCATCTCCTTCCTCTCACCCATCCATCTCCTTCCTCTCACCCATCCATCTCCTTCCTTTCACCCATCCATCTCATTCTCTCACACCACCACCGGAGACCACCACCGGTGTCAGAGTCGGGCATTTCAGAGGTGTCGGAGTCCAACCTCGCCGTCGCCTGGCCTCGCGGTGGTTGTGGTCACCGGCTCGAGTGAGGGGTCTGGCCTGAGCTGGCTATGGATGGCCTCGGCGCGGCTCGAGGCTGGCCTTGCCGTGGCTGTGGCGTGGTCACTAGACAAATCAAATCATGAAATGGTTAGAGTTTATTTTTGTTTGAATTTCATGAAATGGTGAAGAGTTTGACTAATCAAATCAAAATACACATAACAAGTAAGAAAATTAACGAAAAATTGAACAAAAATATATGATTTTGAACTAAAAACCCATAGATTTGGGTTAAATTTTGCATTTTTCGGCAAGTTTATGAGTTTTCCGGCGAGTTCAAGGTTGAAGAAGAATGGTAAATGAAGGACATTTTGGGGATTTCACAATTAAATTGATCAAGTGCTTGGCACGTGATCAAATAGTGTCATTTTCCGTCAAATGTAGCAAAATATACTTCAAATGTGCCTTCTGTAACACTTAATACACCAGGAGTGTGTTATATAATTATCTGACATTATATCCCTCTATAATGGTAAAGTAACTTAACCGGTGTATTTATAATTATTGGTGGTCTCATACTCTCCACTCCACTCCGCACCAGCAAAAACGCAAAACAAAAAACCCTCTCTGGACTGGACTGGACTACTGGAGTACCAAAATGGCCTCCATCATCTATCGCAGACTCGCTCCGAAGCTTTTTCACAACACTACCTGCACCAGGCCTCTCCCTCTCCTCACTCACTACTCGGATTCCACTTTCTCCCAATCCACCCTCCCTAAACCCTTAAACCCTCAATTCACATTCTTCACTACCATCCCATCTTCCTCAACCGATCCCAACTTTATTCAATCTGCTGCACTTCCATACCCCCCAAAACCTGAATTCAATCCCAGCAAATTCCAACTTACTTCAAACAGATTATGTTCCAGTTCCGGTTCCAGATTCAGCCACTATTCTTCAACTTGGTCCTCTGTCAGATTGTTTTCAACCTCTGATCCGAAAACACCAGAGGCGGAGAAACCCCAAAATCCGAGTGAGTACCCGAGCCAGAACCCAGAGTTTAAGCACCAGGAGATCGAAGGGCCGACCGTGGAGCGAGACCTCTCGGCGCTGGGAAATGAGAGCCGGGAAGTTATGGAGAAGACGATGAAGAGCATGTATAGTCTGAGCAGAGCGTTGGCTGCTCTGAGTCTGCTACAGCTGGGGCTGGGAGCTTGGATTTCGTACATCACCCGGTCGTCCCCGATCCCGGAGGTGTCGTTTCAGAGCTTTGTGGCGTTTGGGCTCCCGTTGACGTTGGCTTTCATGTTGCGCCGATCGCTGAAGCCCATGTATTTCTTCAAGAAGATGGAGGAGATCGGTAGGTTGCAGATTCTGACGCTCACTCTTCAGGTTTTTAAGAATTTAAATCTCATGTTTGTTCGCTTTAAAGTTGCGACTTTCTTGTGCATTGCTGGTTTGTCATTTGGATGGTTGTTCACTCTGTTGACGAGATTGAGCTAAATCCATTTTTGGATTTTTTTTATTTATCCACAGTTGAATAAGAAACGCTAATGTGATAGATACTATGGGTTCAAAGAATGGAAATTTGCAGTCTATTGATAATAGCTGTTCTGTTCATTAACATTGAGCTTTTGCTTGTTATGGAGCTTATGATTATCAGTTCTCTGTCAAATTTGGTTTTCATGATAGAGTAATGAAAACAAATTCCATTGTTTTACTCATTACAAAGCTAAAAAATCAAACAATATGGAACATTCCATGAAATACTGAGTTCGGCCACGACCAATTTCACACACATAGAGAAAAACTGGCATCTATAATTCCTTTTTCTATTAATGAAAAAGAGCTCAACTACAAAATTTGAGATTCATACTGTATTATTGATCTATGATTAAATAGATATGCAAATACCAGGATATCTTTCTTTTTTCCTGAGCATATACAAGACAATCAGCTAGTTTTCACATTCTCTTCTATGTTCCTCTCTCTTCTGTCCCCACCCTTGTGTATAAAATTTCATGAAAATTAATAGACTAGTACTAAAACAACCAAAAGATATAACCCTTCTTTAGAAATCATCTACTAATGAAGCTATTCACAGCAGACTCTTTACCCGTCATTTATCCCCCCATCTAATTCTAACTTCTAAGAATCCCCTCAGAAAAGACTTGCCTACTGGAAAATTAAAACAAGTTTTTGTGCCTTCTCGTGATTTGATAGTAGTATATATTTTAGAAAGGGATGATTCTTAGACTATGCAGCACCCGAGTTCCCATTTAGTCTAAGCTCTGGTCTGACATAGGTGAGACTGCGAGTAGTAAGAGAAGGAATGGAATTGCCAGGGACTTGAGCACCAGCATCACTTGGAGGGGCCTGAGCATCTCGCTTCCACTGCATACTTCTTGCACCAGATTTGATGGGGAGGCGAGGCGTAAAAGCACCTCTGGGGAAAGGAAGTCTGGGATATCTAGGAGCAACATATGGTGTACCACGGGCAACGCGTGGCCAAGTCATAGTTGGAGCAGCTTCTTGATGAGCTGAGTTCCTCCTCACAACCTGCAAGATGAAGTATTTTCAGTATCTAAAATGGATAGTAACATGCTATATTCATTAATCCATACATGAGCATACACCAAACAAGCTAAGATTGGCCTGCGGTAAAAAATACCAAGATGGATGAAGCACTTCCCATTCCATCCTAACACCAATATATTTACGTGCTACATTTCCAGGAACCAGAATGCACAGATATAATATTTGACAATGCTACTAAGCATGTAATCAAACCACAAGAGTAGCACTCATAAACCCACTCCATCCTAACATAATGCAAGTCAAATGTAATCCAAGTCCCCACCCCATCACAGAGCAGAGAAATAGTTAGGGACACTTCAAGATAATAAAGCTCCAGCATCTGTAATCCATACCTTGATTATGCGTGACATAAAAGAGGTACCATCCAGAGACAACGCATTGTCAGCTGACTCTTTTCGCAAGAACTCCACGTATGCATACCTGATTGAGGAACTTGATTCAGTCCATAGTAAAATATGAAATGTGTTTTGCCCTGATAGCAAAGATTGAAAACAGAAGAAATATCCAAGACACACTACCCCTTTGGTTGCCCTGTCGCTGCATCAGTAACTATAACCACCTTTAGCACATCCCCAAACTTGTTGAAATGCCTACAAAGACCGTCTTTGGTAGCACCAAAATTAACCTGTGGGTGAACAGCATGTCAGAAACAGAGAACAAATACTCATTTCTTTTCTGAAAAATTAGAAGTGCAAGTAGTTACATTGCTAACAAAAATGGTTCGTGATTCTGCATCATCCGAAGGACGAGCAGCAGAATATAAGCCTGCAAAAAAAATCCAACAAAGTTGGTAAAATGGAAAAAGTGATGTAGTGAAATGCACTAAAGAGTGGAGAGATCCAAGAGAGCAAATAAGGATGCAAAATCCTAAAAGATACTGGAAAGGGGAAAAAAAGACTGCAATGAAGTTGAAAACTAACAGTGTTATTTTCATGCATTAACCGCCATATATACCAATTCTTATGTTCATAACTCACCAGGTGCAGACTGTAGTGTCTTCTGTGACACAATCTGAGTATCCACAGCTGGTTTTGCCTGTTCATGATTAAACAGCAAGTCCATGTTAGCCATGATAAAGATTAAACAAAAAAAAAATCAAAATGAATATGCCATCACCACAGACGAACAAATTATAAAATAGTTGCATCAAGATATCATACATTTCCATTACCAACTGACACAAGATCGTTATTCTCCTTTACTAATCGCACACTAGATTTTCCAGCAGCACCTGATTCACTCTCTGGTACACTTTTCTGACCATCTACTTCTGCAACCTCCCTTGGCTCATCAAAATGAGGTGGTTTCCATGTATTTACATTGACAGAAATGTTCACTATTTTACGAGAATTGTTTGGTGCCACAGCAGGTTGATACTGATCTTTATTCCATGTTGAACGCGAATCATTATGTTTAGCTACGCTGTATTGGACCATCAATGAATCCCTACCCTTATTTCCAGCAGATGTGCCACTCTGAGAAACATCAGTTACTCTACGGCCCATGACATTGACATCATCATAACCATCATTGTCTGAAGTAGAATCAGAAGCTAATACAGAGTCGCATTCCAGCATAGCCATATTCCCAGCATATTGTCCACTGTGATCACTTTCACGATACATCGATAGGGTTTGCTCCGGAATGTGGTTAACATCACCACATTCTCCATCTTCCATGATAACTTCCCCAAATTGTTGGTTGCTAGTCTCTGATACATCCATACCACGGCCAAGTCGATCAAACACGCTTCCTGAGGATTTAAATTTTGTTACATCTTCAGACGCTTCTGCTACTGCTTTAATTACAGTTGCCATTTTATTCGGGACTCTCGCAATTGACTGTATCCTCCGAGGAGTAGGACGATCAACTAATGATGAGTCTCCAGTAGATGTAGAAACCACTGAACGAAGACGTTTTAAAGTGGGCTCGGTGGACAAATTTGATGCCCTGGAAGTTCCCACTGCATCTCTCACTGCAAATTGAAGGAGCCGCCGAGGGGCGTGAATGGTTGCTAGAGAAATAGCTCCTTTCTGCCAAAATTTTACTTGATTAATCAAAGAATTGGAATAATAAGCAAGGCAAATATTCTGGTGCTACGGTTATAAAAAAAAAACTAATCATGAAGAAAGGAGTCTGGATGTAGATACATTCCGATATCTTCAAATCAAGTAGCAAAAATAAACAAGCAATACAAATAATCCCGGTGTGCTTAACAGCCCATGCTTCAATAAATGCCATTTGGCTAATACTTAAAAGGGAACTCATGAAATGAAAATTTATAAATATACCAGTACAATGGTTTCAAACATTATAACATCGCAGCAGTTTCAACATAAAATGCACAACAAGATATGATATAGAATAGAATAGAATAGTCATTATTTGATTGCAAAAACGACATGCATAAATTGTACCATCTAAAGAGAAATGTTAATGAGTTCTCAATTTCTGAACAGCATTTAAAACACACTCAGCAGAAGAGAACTTAGATAAAGCTATGTTTAGTAACCGTAAAAGATGTGTCCTTTAAAACACATCATGTGCCTACAGTTGATACATGTCCAATCAACCGACCCCTTTAGATAGTTCTAACCCAATTACCATACAAGAAGTGGAACCAGTGTTTTCAAAAGCTAAAAGTGCGCTTGAGGTGCAAGGGTCCTCAGGGATTAAGCGCGAAGAGCAGGCTTCATGGAAGAGACAGACTTTTAAAAAAATGCATGAAATTAATAATTTAATATATTTTCTTCAAATATTTGTATTAGTAAGACAAAATATTATACAATAGCACCATGAATCATAATATAATAACACTGAAGAAATGTAACATTATATTTAACAACTCTATTGAGGGGGAAAAAGAAGTTAAAATGTAAATCATAAAATAGCACCACTTTAATAACCCTGTTAAAAAAAGAACATGGCATCTAAATTTATTAGTCATGATGATCCTCATCATCTGAGTCATAACTGCTATCTTCCTCATTTGACAAACCCTCTTCCATCCATTCATCTTCATCCTCCTCATCTTGAAGTCAAAGCATTATTGAACTTGTGAAATTGGTTATCTTGCTCTAAAACTAGATGTTGAGGGTCCAAATAGGGCTTACTCTCTTGACCACCTAATAGAATATCTAGGTTCTCCTATCATGTGTAGAATATCTTCTCTTTAAGCCGCGAACATACTTGATATAAACCAAATCATTTAAGCGTTCTTATCCAGTCCATTCCCCATCCTAGTATGGATTTTGAAGTCGCTAGGCTTTCTAGAAAACAAAGCTCAAATTTTGGGTTTGGGCTTAGGCATGCCTAGGTGTGCTTCAAGTGGGCTTTATAATACACTGTGTAACATACTATGACATTCATATGATTGAAGGCTGTTCATAATCACGACTAAAATCCAGGTGTGTCTAAAACACAATAATTTGATAAAATAAATTAACAATACCAGCACATATGCAAAGATAGTTGGAGTTAAATACAAGCCAGGCACTTCTGTGCCTCCAGTTATGCTAAATGAGATGAAATTAAAATGCTTCAGGATGTGAAGTTCACACCTCAGTACATAAAGGAAACAGTGGAACGATCTATTTAATCTAACAACAGACATGATTAAGTGATTTGTTGCTTTAAGTTTGACATACAAAAATGGAAAACCAGTTTACACAACTTGTAAGTTAATCGGAAAAAATAGGGGGGAAAGATGTCCAAACCTTTGATAACAGTCGCTCGTCAGACCTACTCCTTTTCCGATGAACCTGTGTTAGGGGAGAAACCAATCTTCTACGATTAACTTTGTGGTATTTTCTTTTCTCAGCATGAATATTATCTATATCAGAGCTTCGAAGGGGCGGGGTTTCAGCTGCATCCCTAATTAGTCCTTTCCAATCCTTATTGTGACAACTCCTAGACAACTTATTCGACTTTTTTCTTTCAGATTCAGAATCCAAGGCATGCACATCATTATTTTCGAAGTGATCCTCTGATAGAGGTTTTGTTTGGGCAGTACTAGGTTCCTTAGTTTCCACATACAGATCCAAGTTTGAAGACAGATGATCCCACAGCCTATTAGAAAGCAAATACATAGCATCATCAGTGGCAATAAGAAATTTGAGATAAGTTCTGAATGATTTTCTGCAACCTTAATATAATTCATAACCTGTTGGTTTAAGATAAGTTACCAAGATACAAAAGAATGACTGTCATCCCCCAAAAACACATTCAACTCATTCCTTGCCTCTTCTTTTTGCCTGCCATTTCTCAATAAGACAATAACATATTCCTGATAATGCAAATTTCAGTTAGTGCCAAGGACAAAATCACAATCTTCATAATCTGTGAAGTGAAGTTTGTTTCCTAGATATGCAAAACCTTAGCATCACACTTATAAAGGAACAAGCTATCTGCTATCATAAGCTATGTTGCACCAATACCAACGCCATTCAAATACGGGATTCATCAATTTAAATATATATATATATATGACACGTTATTTTTTTAATAATAAATATATGAATTGAAGGTTTTTCATCTGAAATTAAACTCAATTTAGTATATCAAATAAAAATTAACATCTTATAAGTAATCAAGTATATTTTCAACAAGCAGTTAAATCAAATAAACAAGTAAAGTTGTTGACATAAATCCAACTCAAACGAGTAAACTAAGTCATTAAAACCCTGTCCCACAAACAAACAATAAATAAACCAAGTTATTACAATCTTTCGACAAAATAACTTAGGTTTTTCAAATTGGGAAAGGGATCTATACAGAACAACTTGCAATACATTTATAGCTCCAAATATTGAAAATATGTTTTTCCAAGATAAAATAAATATAGTCCCCAAGAGAAGGTCAGTAGACTACTCCTGGCATCTCATCCCCCTAACATGGAAATGATATCTTAGGGAATGGCCCATTCCAGTCATTACTGAAGGAGTGATGACTGGCACAAGAAATAAAGTAAAAGGCAAAAGAGACAATAATCAATAAATTTGATAATGTGTGGGGAATTCTTTAAAGATCATATTAGATGCTCACCATAAGTTTAAAACTTCCACGACTAGAAAATAGTGAAAGCTTTTTTTTATGTATTTTCAAGAGTTCATATCTTAGCTTGTATAGATCAACTATATGATCAATATGTGCTAAAAAGGGAACTCAACCAAAACTGATACAGATACCGACTCAATCATTACCATTCTTCCCTACACGTAGCCACAGAAAAGGCCTATAGATGTTATTAAAAGAGCATATGGACAATCCTTAATTGTATGTTGTAACCTAACAACAATTTTAATTACAATGGAGAACATCATTATTTTGCACAGATAGTTTTTAAAACAACAATTAATCCCTGTTAAGTTTGGTCCCAACCAAGCAAAATGCGCCCTCCATCAGAAACACCAACCCATATAATATTTTTCACCGTACCACCAAATATGGTTTTATTCCACCATTAATACAACATATAAAACCAATGTCAAAACCTCCCATGTCTTAAAGGCTGTAACTTACTCAAATCACCTTCTTACATGTTGTTCAACATGAAGTGATCGGTGCTTGTTTTAGATATTCGTAATAACAAGAAACATTTTTAAATACACAACCCACTGCAAAAGGAACCATAGTACTCTTCCAATTGGCTCGTTCAAGAATGTTCCACTTGGGTTGGCAGTTAAGAGCAGAGCACTGGGTAATACTGGTATAGAGATATGCTACTGGATTGTGGAACTAGACATGTGCTTTAAAATATAATGGTTGTACCGTTGTATGTTGATTGATTCCATAGACAAACATTAAGAAGAGTAAGATAGCATATTACCGTAAACCTACAATGTTTTGGAAATAAGCAATTAAGCATAGGTGGAATTATACCCTTAAGCCATCAGTATGGTCATTTTATCACAACGAAATGTTTCAAAATGTCAAATTCGGAGATCAGAATTGAGCATTTTATTTTTTTTACGAAATGCAAGTTTTTAAAACTACAAGTAATATTCATGGTCATATCAGCCAAAAGCCTCTGACCACCCTACAAAAACTCACGTTTTTACCTTTTAAGTTCCTTTATCTAGAGTAAAAAGGTGATGGGAGTATAAGAACGGGTAGCAGAAGAGATTCTTAGACATATATATGTGACGTCCAAATCCAAATCCAAAACAAGTCTCACGATCATGGGCTCTGTGGTGAAAGCTACCAACCACTATGCACCTATAAAATGGTACACTGACCTCGACAAAGACACATTTGCTGAAAACCCTAACAAACTAATATTAGAGAAAGTGGGATAAGCACATAACAGGAAGGAAATAGGACTCTCGAGTACATGATGATCAAGCCCACAAGAGAAAGAAATGAGCTTGAAAGCATGAACGCTTCTGATCATCACATGTTGGACTGGTATCACATACCAGAACCAATGCCACAAACGAAAGAAACTATGCACACCAGATACACATTGATTGAACAGAAATGATATCTGAATGAACGGTAAAGCATTCCAATAAATGGCATTGTATTGTAGATGAAAGTAAAGCAAAAGCACAAAACCCCAACAACTAAGTCTAAAACCATACCACGAGAGTGTCGTCGGTGTAATCGCCCATGAACTCCTTGAGCTTATCCATGACTCTCTCCCTCAGCTTGGCGGTTCCATGGCCAGAAAAATGAACCCTGAACGTCCGATCATCAGATGATCCATCCACACTTGCCATCTCCAAACTAAAACCCCAATTCCCAGGTCGTATTTTAAGGGGAATCAATCATTATTAGGTTTCATGTGGAAAATGGACGTAGAATCGGAGCGAGAGCGAGAGCGTGACTGAGATTGGGGAATCAGAGAGGGAGATGTGCGTTTCTGTTGACGTGTACTGTCATACCATTACAATTCAATTTACAACGATGTTGTACACCAACTTACTTTTGGTGTACCTTTTTTTTTTTTTTTTTTTTTTTTTTTGGGGGAAAAAAATTTTGCCTCCCCTAGACTGGTTTTAGCACCCGGCCTCAAACACGGTCTCCTCCACGTCACAACTCCAGCCTATCCTAAATGAAACGCTGAGTTTCACTCCTATACGCATAGGGGTGTTCACGGGCGGGTAGCCCGCCCGTTAGGTATTTTTCATTATCCGCTCCGCTAAGGGCGGGTTGGGAAAGTTGGGCCTGCTACCCGCCCATTAAAATTGTTTTTTATTGGGTTTGGGTTTAGCGGGTAACGGGTGGCATAGTGGGCCGAACGGGTGACCGTTAAGGCTTATTGGGCATGGGCCTGAACAAGTAAAAACAGTTAAAATTATATAAAAATGGATCAAAAAATTGAAATAATAGTTTTTGGGCCCAATCAAACTAACCTATTGGATGAAAACACCATTAATGGATCAATCAAAGCCTTTCGGCTTCATTTGGTACAAACCTAATGATGAAAAAAAACATCCCTAACCTATTGATTGGACCCTAAACTATATAATTACATTCATCCAAAATATAATGTGTTTGAGTTTGTTACATCATCAGTTTCACAAGTCACCAGAATTACAAGTCATAGAATCACAAGTCACCAGAATCACAACACAAGTCACCAGAATCACAACACAAGTCATTAG
>JAYMTK010003087.1:0-12771 GCA_036897405.1 Pelargonium myrrhifolium | reverse complement strand
CCCTCTCTTACTAATATGTTAATAGTAAGAATGAGTTCTGTTCGTTTATAATTCAAGTGACCACGTGTGTTCATTTACTCAATGTTGTATTATGTTTAACTTTTGGCACATGGTTTGAAGAGTCAATTCATTTATGCTCTTCTGTTTGCACACATGTTCTTCCATAACTTGTTCAGTGTAGGTACAAGTATATTATTACATCACATCATTGTTAATTTCATTTTCTACTTTAAGCCGTCGTTAAAATTTTCCAATTGGCTTCAGAAAAGAAACAGGTTGGTATTTGTCCACGATCATTAGTAGTTACCATCACTAGTTCAGGGATAGGGAGATCTAGCTTTAACTAACTTTAGAACTTCTACTTTTTAAAGCTACTTACCAACTATGCATTTATAATCAAGTCTAACAGATAGCTAATATGATGAGCATTAGCTCAGAAAACATTAACGAGGCATACATCTGAAGTTGCAATGAAGATCCAATGGGTGGGATGATCAAGATTTAAACTATCATAATAATAATTAGTCCATAGCACATGGAAGTATATTTCCTAAAATGTCAAAATAAATAGTAGGCTGGGACCGTTGATACGATATAGTTAATAAGTACCAAAAATGAGCTAGAAAAACTAATTGGAAAGCCCATCCAAAAAGCAGTAAGTAGTGTTCTTTTCTCCCTTGGGATTTAATAAAAGAGTACCGTTCGCTGATAAAAGGGAGATTGAGGTCAGGTAATCTGTTGTTGAAAGCAAACCAGCTGTTCATTTCCTCTCTTAACTGATGCTGTACATGCATTGTGTTGCCGTTGAAGTTCTCTTTGTAGGCATCATTATCAAATGAACTTACAAAATTTGAATATGCAATATGCGGACTTGTGGTAGGAAATAGGATATATAGAAGATATAGGAAGTTTGTGTTTATTGGGCCCACACTCAGTGCAGATTTGTACTCTATGTTGCAGAACTTATGGCCTAATTGCGAGAAATAGCACTAAAGTCGGAAGTTCCAATTTATTTTAGTACTTCTATTTTATTCCTTTCTTCCAATAAATAGGGAAGGAAATGTGTGTGCTAATTGGTGAAGCTGGTCATCATTCAGATGTTGTAGTTATTCTAAACTTTATGTTGAAGCATCAAAATATATCATTTTGTAAGGGTTTTTTTTTTACACAGTATTTTCTGAGTTCTTAGAAAGCCGTTTTCTTTTATATCAAGAGATGACTCCAAACATGTACAACTTAATTTTTCCTTTTCCAGTCTTGTGATCTTTTTCTAAAACTTAACACGAATTGCACATTTCCTTATTCTCAGAGAAAGGGACATCCTAGAAAAGTATGTGAAGTTTAAATTTTTGTTGGGGTAATTAGGTCATCCCATGATTTTCAAATTGTAAGCACAACAAATATTTGTTCACATTTCTAATTATTTGGTTAGGATTCTTGTGAATGCATATAGATATTTATTGTGATCATTATGTGGATCTTCCAATTGAATATATCTATTCAGTTATTTGTATGAACGAGTGTATTAGCTAGTTTGTTGAGTCTTAGTAGACTAGTTTTGTGATATCTGTCTTACAATAATTCACAGCAAAACAGCCGATCAAAAAAAAATAATTCACAGCAAAACTAAAATATTAGGCTTATTAGTGTTATAGAATTATTATTTTTTTATTTATTTTCCTTGCATAAATGACGTGGTCTCTCTCTCTCTCTCTCTAACCAGGTTAAGATGGCAGTACAGTACATGCGTCATGTTATTCAAAAGAAGGCAAAATTTGATATTATGGATCTTAATTGCCTCAAGGTTTGTGTACACTTGACATTTTTATGATCAATAAGTTTACCTTGCATGCACTAGCTTCTTTATTTGATTTTTTTCAGTGTCCCCTCAAAAGATTTAACTTATTCTGTGGTAATAAGTTAATGATTTGGATCATCGACCATGAGTGTTTGTAATAAAATGATTATTTGTATGATACCACCTTTTTGTGCACCAAATGTGAGAAATACACCAAATCATATGTTTTAGATAGTATGTTTATGTTGTGTACCTCTGCCAGGTTGCACCCAAAACATATATTCCTGCTTTATTTGGACATGCAAGTGATGACAAATTCATTCAACCCCACCATGCTGACCACATCTTTAACTCTTACTCGGTAATACGTCAATCCAAAGTTCATACTGGTTTTATTGGAATATGTTGATGCAGGCTCATTTCTAAAAGTTTAACCAAGTTCTTGATCATGTACAGGGAGATAAAAATATTATAAAGTTCGATGGTGATCACAACTCCTCTAGACCACAGTTCTATTATGACTCAGTTTCTATTTTCTTCTTTAATGTCCTTCATCCTCCTCAAGTTCCTACCTCCTATTCAAGTAAGCTTGAGAAATACTACAATTTGGGGGATCTGAAGGTTGAAGATGAAATTAATGAGGTGATTTCCATTTCATACAAGGCCCGTGAACAATTTTGAAGCATCATCTTATTGAAGTCAATTTTTGTTTTTAGTCGATGATTTCAATGCCTCTATTTATCTGTTTAGTCAAATATGTAAGTTTATTTCCGTCTTACTGTTTTATACCTTTATGAAATCCTGATTGTTGTGAATATTTTGTATTGCTGTGCTGTTGCTTAGTTCATATTTGGAGGGGGGTATCTAATGAGGACTTTATAATATCAAGATGTATGTGGTGAACCAGTTGTCCAATTAGCTTTTAAGGATTACACCGAGAAAAGTGGTACCCACGAAAACAGTTTTGGGGTTGATAGATGATATTTTTCTTCTATGTCAATGTAGGGGACTTTTTTTTTTTCCTTTTTCAGCAAATGTACTTTTCATTGATGATTTTTCAAGATGGAAAAAAAGTACATACACCAGACAGTCTATGGGAATTTTTAAAAGTGCCGTATTAGTTTCTTCACCATCTTGTTATCTCTGCAATAGGAACTAATTCAGATTTGTGCCTCCTTTTCATTTTCAGAGCATGATATGTGATATAATCAATGGACTTCGTTCTTCCTCTACCAATGCTGCGAGTTCATCTTCTGCTCCTCCTACCATTTCAACTGCAAAATCTGTGGAAGAACTTCTTCTGGGAATAACACCAACTTCCAGTGCATTTGTATGTATAGTACTGAAATTAGTTACCTTTTATTTTAAATACATCTTAACAATATTTATTTGTTGCCAATAATTTAGGATGCCTTGCTCAATGATGATAACGTGGAAAATGTTGACGACCCTTTATGTGTACAGGTGATCTTATCTTGCAGTCCCCTTAAAATGTTAAATAGAAAGTAGTTTAATATATGTTTAAATTGAGTTTGAAGTCCCAACAGACAATCATGGTTTCTTTCTATTACTTATGTTCCTCTGTCCGTGAACTGTTTATGGGCTAGTTGTCTCCATTCCTTGTTTCATCCTTGAGAGCTAAATCAAAATTTGCCTATTTCAATCCAAGTGTATATTGGTTTCAAATGAAAAGAAGATTTGCTAGTTGCTCCCATGCTGTGATAGAACGAACCCATCGAATGAGTTGTATTCTATCCTTTTAGATTTTGTGATTTCCACCATTTTGTTTCACTTAATTTTGCATCCATTACTTTACAGGATAAGCCATACGGCCAGAATGAGGAATGTTGCTCATATACAAGCTCAAATAGAGGAAGTTGGGGCAGATGCTCATCTTTAGGGGGCACTGACGAAGAATCTTCTGCAGACTGTACAGCTACTGATAGAAACCAGCAGGTCTCTCTCTCTTTTATATATATATACACACACACACACACTCCCTATCCTAAACCCTTACAGTTCCAATTATGGTAGAAAGCAAGATTTGAGTCTCTGGTATTTGGTAAGCCAGAAAGAGACCGTCAGTTCGTCCGACACCTAGTACCCACCATTGTTAGCATTTTTTTGACACCCGTTTCCCTGCCATCATTATTAAGCCTTCTGATTGGTTGCTGTTCGAACGAAGAATCGATATCGAGATGACAATGCTTTATCAGTTATCACATATTTCATGTTGGTAACTAGCCAGGTCCTAGCATTGGCACCCATCAATTTTACCTGCATGAGCAAATATTTTTAGTTTAGGTAACCGAGTACATTTCCAGAATATGTTCTGGACCTACACTCGTGTGTGATTTGGCTAATCCCATTTAATTCTTCTCAACAGTTTGGACTGTATAATATAACTGTAGGAAGTAGCAACATAATGAAGTCTAGGACTAATGTAGGCAGCATAGTTGGTTGGGAGTTTCTTTTTCTTTTCTTTTTTCTTAAATTGCTTTCCTTAGTGCCGTTTCTATGAACAAAAATCAAAATTTCTACGAGTAGAGATTTAGGTGTGATAGTGCTTTGATTGACTGTATCTAGTTTTTGCTACTTTTGATGGTAAGGTTGTTTTGTCTATTTTGTTTCAGATGACTGTTGAGGCACTAGTAACACCCACAAGATGCGTAAAACAAGAATCTCCCGACGCCCCCAAAGAGGAAAAGAAAACTGAAGCTAAGAAAAGTAAAGGCGATAAGTTTGAGGCATTAAGCAGACGATTGCGACTTTGCATTCTTAGACGAGGAGGAGACCATAAGAGACATGCCTCTTCATGACTGCATTTGTACTATAGAAACAAAGGGTTTTAACTGTAACTGTATGAGGATGTTCATTTTTTTTTTACTTCCATTGTATCTTCCACCTTACCTGAACCTGGCATTTCTTTTGTGCAAAGCTATGCATCTATTCTAATTTTTCAAAAGCCATTTTGCTGCTACATATATTGGTGTCCTCTCCTTCAACTACTGATACATTTTTGCCATACATCATCTAAATGTTTGTCAAAAACACGTAACTGTGATTTGTAAAAAAAAAATTAAAAAAGAAGAAAAAGATTTGAAAATAGATGTTACATTGCATCCTCAGCTATGTTTGCTATCATGTATTTATTTAGGAGGAAAGTTTGCCAGAGTATGTAAAGGAAATCAGCATAGGAAGAGAGTTTCTAAAACCTATTTCAGGCATCTAAAATAAAATGAACAGGATTCTCTGAGAACCTAAATTGATTAGAGGAGAGGACAACAGAAACAAGGCAACAACAGAACAGTCTGTCCAGATGTGCAAATAGCATACATGTAAGTTACAGACAGGACCTACAGCTCATTTCCTGAAATATTTTCCATTTGATGATCTTCCTTCCTAATTGATATGCCCAGTGACGGGTCAAACTGCTCCCTTGTCAGGAAAAGGGGGTTCGGTTGCTGGTAAGAAGAGCTTAAGCTTGACTCCAGTATCTGGTGTGTCAGCATCAACTCCGGTTTTGAAAATGATGTTGCATCCACGCCCACGCCCATGCCCTCACCCACTCTTTGTTTCTTAATTGACCTCTCGCCTTTGGGGCTACCACCGGGGGAACTAACATGGCTGCCAGAATCTGGAGTTAATGGCTCGCGGAGTGATGAGAAAGATTCGTCAACAGAGAGGCTCTTGGTTGCAGCATGCTCTTTGGGAGATTTATCAGGGAGTGGGGTTTCAGAGATAGGAGCAGGGGTTGCTGGGTCATTCTTGTCGTCAGGTTCTGTGTGATTGTCAGCCACCGGGGCTGAAATACCTGCGCCAGGTTCTTCTGCAAGAACTCCACTCAGTCGTTGTTGCTCTTCGATTATTTTCTTCAAATACTTGCCTTGAGCTTCTATGCGTAGCTGTAGCTGCCTTTGCACCTGTTGCATTTAACAATGAATAAATTGTATGCTTTGAGAGAGTGATCTCAACAATCAGCATATTTGACCAAAATTATTAGAACAGCAAATAATAATATACATTCCCCACTTTATTTCTCAGTTAATTAAACCAAATTTTGATTATGGGCATTTGCCTTGTCTTATTCCTTATATGCACGAATACAGTGCAAGTCTATAATGTAGTAGAGAAAACTCAGTACCAACTGTCTGATAGTTTTGGATATCATATTCCTAAGGGTGCAACGTAACTGGAACATATACTAATCGACTTTCCCTGCACTTTAGTGCTCCAAATTAACTCATTGGGTATGAGATATGATCTCCTACTGTAGAGTGGAAATTTGTATATACAATACTAGAGCCTAGAGGAAACCAACAAACAAATATATGTATATATTCTTTCCACCAAACAAGAATGCATTTTCAACAAAAAGTCGTATATAGAGCACCAAAAGGGGCCTCGAGTCTCAGCAAAGTAGAATTGCCCATTTAGCTACTATGAAATATTTATGGCTAAAAATATGAAGTTCAACATAAGTGCCTAAAAGAGAAAATATTATTAATTGAGACAACACTAAACATCAATATAACCTAGAACATTTGTGCTCTTCCTTGAAAGTGTCGTTCATAAAATATACGCTACAAGCCTGCAAGTAACGCATTGATATTTTACCAAATAAAACATGCAAATAAGAATGCTGAAACTTGATATGACATCATAACAGTTCTATCTAATGACATTAGCGCAAGAGAATAAAGATCATCACCATGTAATAGGAACAGTAAAGTAAGCCACTAATTAGAAACTAAAAAACAAATTGAAAATGTACCTCCAATTGCTCATGCAGTCGCTTTTGCACTTCCATCTGGAGCTTGAGTGCTTCAGTAATTTGCATTCCGCTGCATATAGTGAGAGATGTTGTCAAGTAGTCCATCAATAAGTTATTACAGCAAACTAGACAAATCATATACTATCTTTCAACTTACCTACTAAAGAAAAAGTTCTTATATGTCCAATAAATATACTATAAAGACTTTTTTATAGACATAAAAGTTGCCAAAAAAAAGCTTGCGTTCTCAAAAATGATTTGTCAACTCTTGAATGGAACTAAATCACAAAGCGAAAGAAGCAAATTGACTTACGATGAACCATCAAGATTTGAGAGCATATCCTCGGATTCTTTATTGTCAACTTTTTTCCCTTACATTAAAATATTAGTAAACGTCAATAAATAGAATCGATGGAGGGTTTTATAGTAGAACATCTACACCAACTGTAAACACAGGGAAGCTACTACAAATTACTATAGCTGATTACGAAATAGTGTGCGTATAAACAAATAGAGATTAGGTAACCTACCATCAGATGAGGAGTCAGGAAGGTATTTTGCCAATCGATATTTCTGGGTTTAGCATAAAACCGGAGTTAAACAAGATAACAAAGAATATTAGATGCTCCCAAAATCCTCCCCCCTCTATTAAATAATGTGCTGCCATGCATGGTATCAGCTTTTACATACCTGTAAATGGCTTTTGACATGGTATATTGTTAAGCCCTGAACACCCATGACTCTGAGAACACCTTTGGGTGTAGCTCCTGAGAGACAACAGGAAAAGGGATCAAGCACAAAAAAGAGAGTAAAAAAGAGCTTCAACAACTTCAGAAACAGAAAACATAATGGGTTTCTCAAGCTTAAATATAAAATAAACACATTGAACTTGGCCCAGCTTTTCAGACAGTGAATTACGTTTTCTTTCTGATGTGAGCTCTCAAATGTTTATCATGGGGTTATCTTTAAACTTGACCCAACCACACAAAGAAAGAACTTAAACCTAAGAAAAGTGAGGAGTTAAAAAGAACCAATTTAAGTTCAAATTAGTGTCTACTTACAGGGCTATATATGTATGAGATTATATGCTTAAGAAAAAAATTCAAAACAAACACATGGAACATGACCCAGCTTTTCACACAGTTCATTAAGTTTTCTTTTTAAAATGAGCTCTCAATGTTTTAGTCCGAACATGGAATATAAAGAATTTTTCACTTTTGTCAATCAGCAAAATACTTGTATCATTGAGAAGCATTTTTAAGATAGAAATGCAAAATACTTGTATCATTGTGATCTTACTGAACAGGGATGCAATGGAGAAAGAAAATGTGCTGATCTTGGCCATGAGAATGTCAGGGGTGTCTGAGATGTTGAAGACCAGGTTCCTTGAAAGCCAAATGTAATAGAGAACAGCATAGCATATCTTGTTCCAAAACAGAGAGGTGAGCTTTCCATTTACCAGGCCTTTCTAGGAGGAGAGCAGGCTGGAGACTGAGGAAGGCAAGGCGCCAGAGATATTCCACCAGTTAAGAATTTTATATCAAATTTTCCATAGCCAATGACTGGTCCGGAAGGAGGTGTGACATGGTTTCAGAGGCTGAGTAGCAAAAAGGGCATAAGCATTGAGCCTTTGGGATCCTTACACCTCTTCCAGGAAGCATTTTGTGGGAACACATTCATGGGTTGCAAGCCAAACAAATGTTTGGATTTTGGGAGGGATGAAAGGGAGCCAAAGAAGTTTGGCCCAATGTGACTTAGGGGAGGATGGATTTTTCACTTGATAGGTTTATTGAGCTAAAACTTAAATAAACAAACCAAATTTGGCCAAGCTTTTCGCACAATTCATTAAATTTTCTTTCCAAAGTACGCTCCTAATGTTTTTTTGTTCAAACATAGAATTGAAAAAAAAAATGTTTGATAGGCTCTCTTGCCAAAATTTGAAATAAGCACATGGACCTTGCACCGGCTCTTCACACTATTCATTAGTTCTCTTTTTTAAGTGAGCTCGCAAAAGTTTTAGTCGGGGTTACCTTTAAATTAGACCAACCAGGCCACCAAAGAATTTTAAATCGAGTTAAACTCAAACAAGTGTCTATGTACAGGATTATATATGAATGGGACAATGTACTCAAATTATCTAGTACTGTCAACACACCTCTCTTTCTTTTTTATCCCCTTCATTTGCTCAAAAATAGCCAGACATCAATTCAGACACGTGATTCGCAAATTTCAAAAAATGTAGGATACAATTCTTTAGAATAAAAATATTTTTTTTATAATTTAAAATGTATTTTTATATGTAATATATTATATGAATATGTAACTTCAGTTACCTTAGAGTTTAATAGTGACCAAAACAACAAACATATTACCCTCATATTATAAGAAATCATAATTTATTAGCCATTAAGGCATTAATAATGAGACTTTTAGGTGAAATAATAGCGTGCTAAGTTAAAAGGTGAGATTTTTAGGTTAAAAAAAGTGAGATCTTTATATTATACCAAATCCGCGTATTTGACACGAATCTTTTATTTTTTTAATATTTAGACCACATCCCCATATTTGGAACAAATAGGCATGAATTGTGTCTGATTCGGGAATCCAACACAAATATATTACTACCTAACTTGTCGGTGCTTCATAGATTACTTCTCTTTATTTCATATGTGTGTAAGGGAGGGGGGGGAACGGATCTTAGTTAATTCTGTATTAGAGTTTGAAGCTAATTGGGAGGGGTGAGGTTGGGGGTAGAGATTGGAATTAAATCATAGGAGATAGAAGGAACAGTGGATCCTTCATTAGCTGGTGAATCTTCTGAAACACCTGAATAATGCACACTGTATAAACAGGGTATGACTTACTATAGAAAGAAATGCTTAGTTAATTTTCTAGTTCAAGCCATGTCAAACAATAGAAACATCGCAGTCTAGGTTTAAGCTTAAAGGTTAACAGACAATAACAACAAAAAAGATTCAATGAGCAAAATGGAGGTTACTCACGATCTGGCCCACCAAGTTGAGCCACGGCATCAACAAAGCGTTCATGAAGCTCATGTGTCCAACGCAAGCGTTGCTTTGAGGCAAGACTAGGGTTGTTGAGACTGTTCCCTCCATTTGTGGGGTCCATTGCGCCAGTATCACAATCTAAGTGTTGACCATGAACAACTGAATTACTGCGAGCTAAATTTGGACTAGGGATACTTTGGTTGATACATTTGTCATTTATCTGTAAAAAAAAGAGACCATGAAGCCATCAATGTCATAATAGAGAAACATAAATTTATAAGAGTTTGAATATAACTACCTTTATGCATTCCATAATAACCAAAATTTGAATTTCAGAGTCTAAGACATTCTCAAGAGGCAACAAGAAGACTCTTAGTTTGATGTTAGTGCTCCATCCCTCAGCCAACACGACACTCTGGCAGGCTCAACACTGCCCAATTTTTACAACTCCAGAGTTCTATAATAGATTTAAATAAACTCTTTTAACACACATAACCCTCCCCAAACACCACAATGGTAGAAGCTTTGTACTTGGGGACCACACTTGCAGAATTCCATAATAGGATACTCAGAGGTGAACCTAACCTACTATACCCTGCCTAAATACTCCATGCAGACAAGCTTAAATTTTTAAATATCTATCTGACACTAACGCTACAAGTGTCCAATGGCATGAAGTTTCCTATTATATTGCTGATGGACCAAACTCACTGAACCCAGCTATAACTCTACGTCTCCAACTTGAAATCTTACTCAAGGTTGATGATATGGTTCTAAATTGACATTACTTTTTATAGTTCTGGTGAAGAAAATATCTTTAACGTAAATGACGTTACTATACCATGTTAGCTATAATTAAATGAAAACTTATTCATGACTGGTATGGAATGCTTGGTACAATCCTATCCTCCCTTTATGCTTTCATCAAAATACCACATATGAACTAGCAAAAATCTCCCTTCGCATGACTTAAAGGACGTGCATGCTTGATGTTAGAATATCATGATAAAAACCCTACAAATCATAGTTAATTAATGTTTGAAGTTCAAGCTTAACATGTGATCAAATGAGAAAAACACAAACAGAATCATTTGCTCACCATAGTTCCTTCCTCTAGAGATAAGGTTTTTGAATTGCAACATTTTATGCCTGCTTTTCTATCCAACTACCTTAGTCTAATCCATCCATTGGTTAAAAAGAAGAAGCCAATTTTAGCTTCGGATCATGATCGGATTTGTTAGAACTACCTGACTTCCTATGAGATTAAAAAATAAAGAGATTCATTTCAATGAAAAATTGAGATGCAAATCAATTCAGTTTTGCCTCTTTAGTTCAAGAAGAAGCTGTACAACCACAACTCCAATTTAGATGTTCCGTTAGGGTACTTCAAGTTTTCAACATCTCAGCTAATTTTCAGCTGGGGATGGCCAATTCCTACAAAAGTAAACCCCAGTGAACCTAGAAAAAACTATAAAAAAAAAATTGAAAACCCATATAAAAAAGAACTATTTCCGGGAGAAAAAGCATAACCCTAAATTGATTAACGATGATCACAAAAGTTGACGGAACATTCCAGCCAGATTGTCACAAGGTGAGTTCAAGATAAGAACATTTCAACAAGTTGAAACGAAAACAAGAGACAGCAACCGAATTAACCATCAAGGAATGAACATAAAAATAAAGGAAAGAGACGCACCCCAGATCTGCAATCCTGAAAACGAGGAGCTGCTCCCCAATTACTAACCAGAGGAACAGATTATTGGAGGCCAGGCCTGTTGGGCTCACAAAACCCCAAAAATTGTAGTTCAGGTTGTCTATAGAAGTGGTCTCAGTTACCTGTTCGACGAAATGACCGAGAGAGGAGGAAAAAATAAAAAGAAGTTGAAAAACAAAAACACAGAGAGAAAGAGAGACTGAAAGAGACGAACGCCCACTCGCGGAGGAGACCGCGTGTGCGCGCGTGAGTATCGACGCATGTAACGTGTTGCTGTATAATTGGTTCATACTTCATACTGCAAAATGGAAACAATTTACTTTCGGCGCATTCGAAGTAAATCGAGGTAAAATTACCATCTTTTGTTATGGTTTATATATGAGTAAAATATGTATTATTTGATTGATATAATTTTATATCAGTTGTAATTTAATCAAGTCAATGAGGTGATGATATCTCGTTAAATTTTATTTGTACACATTCAAGTGAATTTGTGGGAACGGTGCGACCGTCCGAATTCAAGATTTTAAATGAGTTGTCATCACTTTATTAGTGCAACTGATATAAAGTTATATCAGTTAACTGATGCAAATATCACACTTTACATATTTCAATTGATTTGCAAATTTGAGAGAAATACTTTGAAAATATGTTTAGGGAGATGAGATTGTTTAAAATATAAAGTACGGAGTATGTTTTTTTTTTTTTTTTTTAAAGCAAGTACGGAGTATGTTTAGAACAAGTGCATCAATTTATTCAACAACAACAAAAAAAAAAAACTGTATCAAATTTTAATTCTTTTAAAAAAAGAAAAGAAAAATTAGTGATTGAATTTTCTTTTCATCTTGTGGACATAAGTGTATAACAAATTTAAAAATATTAGCTAAAAAGTTGTAGTAATAATATTGACAATTTATGAATAATATTTTTTTTTAATTATTTATTTTGAAACAAAAATAAACACATGACACCCTATACACCAAAAAAAAAAGTTGAATTTGAGACAAATAACTTTTTTTTCTCTTAATTATAATACGTTGGGATTAAAATTTGCTCTTTAAATCGCGTGTGTTATTGTTATAACAAACTTAAAGAGTTCTATCTAGTATTTTTGTTTTGAAGGAAATATGAATTGCGTTAAGAGTAACACAAAATTACATACTCAAATTCAAATAGATTTAATATATAACCAAATGTTGTAGTAATCTGATTCGCATATCTCGAATGTTCATACGGACGTTCATCTTTCATATAATTGGTCGAAATATTGACTACAATAGTAGAACAAATAGAAAATGGATATTATATGGGACAGATGGATATTTCATTTGGTGTATGGAATACAACAATAACGTGATTAGAAGATTAAGGGTGCGTTTGATCGTCTGGATTGGACAACGATGGATTGGATAACAATAGTGGATTATGACGGATAAGAAATCTAATGGATAATCAGTTATCAAATCCAGCGTTTGAT
>JAYMTK010003086.1:0-12773 GCA_036897405.1 Pelargonium myrrhifolium | reverse complement strand
ATCAACACGTATCCCATGGACCCTTAATGCAGGATTGGCATGAGTTTCAAGCCATCTAAGCACAGGTCGAAATGTCACTCTCAGCCGCCCTATGCAGACTAGGCGTAATTGTGCATTCAGACCAGCCACCAATCGGTACCAAGTTGTCGGAGGAACTGCCTGCAAGTTAAACATAGAAATCAGTAGAATCCAAGATAAGATCCGGCTTAAAATTGGTTTTACTTTGATCAAAGTTCTCCCTCTTTCTAATGAGAGTTTCTTGATTTCACAAAACATACCTGGCTCATGAGACTTGTTAGGATATTGTCACATTGAAGCGAGAAAGGTGTCATGTAACTTCCATCACCTCCAAAAATTAAAGACATAGGAAATCTTTGAGAGAGGCGAGGAGGAAGATCAGATCTCTTTTCATCTCCACCAAGAAAGAAGTCAACATATGCTAGCATCAAATCAGAAGTTGCTGCCACCTAAAGTAAAATAGGACAATTACCAAGTTGCTGTCAAATAACAAGAAATGATTTGTAGGAATGCCATATTATGTGAGAATAAGTGAAATAGACAATGGAACTCTTAGGCTTATTATCAGCAATATCTCAAAAAAAAAAATGCACATGTTATTTCAAATTAGAACCTTAAGTAGGGCCTGTATACTTAAATTTCCAAGCAAAATACAAACACTTCATTACTTATTAGTGATTCTTCTGCCGATTTCGGACATGAAGATGCCAAAATATACAGCTACACTACTGTAAATGAAAGATTTAATGTTAAAACTTGAAAGTTTATTTCACGTTAATATACGTGTGTGAGAAATGCTAACCTCCTACACTGGCTACACATACCAGTACACCTTCTACATGTAGAAGTCATATATCAAAATTTATATCCCATTGTATTCATGCTGTATATGTATAGACCTAGCAGCAAAAACAACAAACTAGGAGCAAAGACCGAACAACTTGTATATTCAAAAAGTAGGTAGATAAAATCAAACTTCAGAACTAATTAGATTCAAGACTTATGACTCAGATCTGATGGGAGCGATCAAACCTTTCATGGTATTGTTTGAATCATAATTTTTCATTTATTTATGTTACTAGGCAGCTAGTGACTTTTTTTTTCTTTCGAGCATACAAAACCTTGTACAGTCCCCATATATTTAACTTTTCCAGATTCTGGTATACATGCAGATAAGAGTAAGTTTAGATGTTGTGATACCAAAGAAACACGACCTCTGATATGATGCCTCAAAATAGTGTAAGATCTAGACTTTCTTCTTCTGATCATCCACTATCCTAAACTCCAATAAACAAACAATAATGAAGCCATTTTCCAAACAAATATTGGTATCACTACGCGAATCCTTTAGCAAGAGTGCAAAGCTATTTGGGATTCACAACTCATATTCTCCTCCACTATTTTGTCTAATGATATCTTATCTGTTAACTTACGTCTTCCTCACTACTTTCTTCCTTGTTAAATTACGTCTACCTCTAACCTTTATAGTTTGTTCTAATAGAATTCACTTACTGTCCTCACAATGTCACTAATCTCCCTACGCCACACATGCCCAAACCACCTTACAGATTTTCACATTTTATCTTTAACTGATGCAACACCAACTTTTCCTAGAATAGTCTCATTCCTAAGCTTTTCTGCTAAGCATCTAATTTCTGCTATCCCCAATCTCAGTTAATATAATCATGTAACAAGCATCTCCACAAACTGTGTTCTGACTTTTTAAAGCTCTAAACTACTCTCTTTAATCTCTTCAAAATTAACCCTAATTTCACAGCCCATGCAATGATGCAATTTTTCCCTTCATGTCCTACCGCAGATGGCTGTATATCATTTTTGTCGGCTCTAACAAAAGTGGTGGTATTTCCCATTTTGTATATACGGTAAAAAAGCGAGAAAACACTGCCAAAGGCATCTGATACTCACATAAGCAAGGAAACCACGATACATTAACCAAAGATCAACTAAAAACAAACCTTAATGCCTTCATACAGAGCCCGGGAACGACAAGACCTTAAGCAAGAATGGTCATATTCTCACCGAACAAACTCACGCATACGTTGCAATTTCATTCTCCGTCGCCACTGCTGCCATGACCAAGCAAGTGGATACACAAGAACAGATAGAATGATGTACATTGCTCCTTCCCACCATTGATAAGCAGCTATAGCATTAATCTCATCCACAAATGTATTGAAAGCACTCTCATATCTGCCCAATCAAATAAATTGGTCAAGGACAAACAATAACTTTAAACTACAGAATTTTAACCCCAAGATACAAACAGATATCCAACTAACTCTTTTTAACAAAGCCTTGATAACAAATAAACTGGAAATTAGAGAAACGAACACTAAGCATTAATGCCATCAAGCAACACTGCAGGAATGTGCCACCATTAAGATAAAGGAAGTCCACCAATTACTTACACGATCTCTTTGACTTGTTCTGGAGGAATGTGTGGAAGATGCCAAGGGTCACTGAAAGTATTAGGACCCATGAAATACATCCTGTGCACGTGACTTTGGGACTCCTCAGCTCTGTTTGTTTCCATAACCTAAAAATGAAAGGCAATTTATCAAAGCCTCCAATAAATTAGAAAGAATAAAAATACAACATAATGAGAAGGATTCTTTGGGCAAAGGGGGTGTGGGAAAACCTCATTCAACGACTCCAAGAAAGGAAAAGAGTGATCTATTTGAGAACCCTGTTGAGTGGGACCAGGGCCTGGTAACTCATCGACCCCAACAAATTTCATTCTAGCAACACTGAGCACAAGGGCTAAAAGGATGAGGAGACCCACAAGAAGAAGACCAAATAACCAAGGGCCGCCGAATGTGTAAATCAACTCTTCAAGAGCTGTGTAACATTGTGGCATGTGATATCTGTCTGAAAGGCATTTATATGGACAAGGAGTTTCGGCAATACCACCTGTTAAAAAAGGACAGAATTTGATTTTTTAAACAAAACTTGAACTATTTTCAGATGCACTTGAATCAGGAAAGAAATATACCACATGGATTGTCTAAAACATACACCTTGATGAAAGAACATGTAAAACATATATAGTTCGGATTAACATACAGACAAAACTAGCCATCAATAGTGCTAATGTACCTCGTACAGCAATATAAAACGCACGACGGGGAAGTTCATCAGCAGGGCATTGGTGACATAGGGATTTATCAGAACCAGTGACATTCTTATAAGTGCCAGCTGGACATTCCTGAAAAAACATAACCACTAAAACATTAATAAAAAAATTGAGTTAAGAATTAGTGTGTGTGTTTTGAGAGAGAGAGGGAGGGAGATAGAGAGATCTGAAAAGGTTTATAAACAAAAGAATGGAGGATATTGAGGAGCCAAAATAACAAACCTACCTAAAATATTCCATAAAATTCATTCAGAAAATTGAAGGGTTATAGAAACAGAAAAAAGAAAGATATCAAACTGTACCGGCAAAATAGTAGACCTACCTGACAAAATATCCCATAAAGCCCTTTCGGGCAAGCCTTCCCACTCACAGTCCCGTTTCCACCAGCTCCACCCTGATCTGTACCTGATCCACCCCTACAATAACAACAAATACCATAACTACTACAGCTCCATCACCACAAATATGAGCAACAATGAGACACTAGAATCACAAACTAGAAATCAATGATGAAATAACAAGAAGACATAATAATGCTTAAAACCAATCACTTCAGTCAGACAAAACTAATCTTCTCAGACCAGCAGTATATTAGGAAGTAGGATTATTAATGTTAATATATTACAGTTACAAAAATTATCAATCGTACACTTGGCAGTCTCAACCGGTTTTCTAGCACAAACAGGAGATCCACAAGCACCACCAAAGACCCAGCTAAATGTAGTTTATTTTACTTCATAAATGTTACTATTGTGGGTGTAAACTAGTCACCATCACTTCCTTTTCACTCCAGTCCAAATGTTCTACATACTTAACAGAATAAACAAATGCAAAGCTAGCTTAGAACATTTTTTCTATAAAAATTGGCCCTCATTTTTTAGCACAGGACCAATGACAAACCCCAATATTTGTGATTAGTTCTTTTAAAACAAAAGTCATATCTAAACTTTTGGAGGTTTAATTTGGTTCGATGATTTCAAATGGCTTTTGAACTTCACAGCTAGAAGTTTTCTTTTTTTTCTTTTTTCTCTCTAACAGGCTCGTTGAACAAAAAATATGGGAAAGCAAGCAAAAAGAACGAAATGACTATGTTATAGGACAAAGTAATCTAAACTGATTTTGAATTATGCAATACAACTCATGTGCAACACACTAAAATATACCCCTGACCTACTTCAGAGAAGATATACATGGGTCCAAAAATAAAGTGTGGATCATCTGCAATTGAGCTTTCATCTTGAACAATATATATGCATTCTCAGATAATGTAGAAAAAACAGTACACATTAGAATGAACCACCAAAACCAAATAATTTTTAATATTATTATTTGAATTAGTAAAATAAGAAACCAACCCAGTATATATGCTTCCTCTGACATCAGCTATAGGCTGATAAACATCTCCAGTGGGAATGTCGGACCAATGAAAATGAATCCTTCCACCACCTCCTCCACCAGCCCCCTTGGGGCCACCATATCCCCCAACACTTGAAAGAACAGCAAACTCACCAAGAGCAAGCATACGTGAAAACAGAAGTATAGTTCCACCAGAACCACCCCCAGGGCTTCCGCTTGAACCATTCATAACAGCTTGTATTACACTTAAAGTATTTTCTTCAAAACTTCCTCCATCAGCTTTGACTGAACCATCAATATATAGATTCGACAAGGGGCGCTCTGATGAACCCATCACTACACATACGATAAAAGTAAGGTTATGTATTACTGTACAAAGAAATTTAGCTTTTAGTACAGTAGAAACTGTAAATGATAAGCACAGCCATCTTCCGTACATCAGGCAGTATACAAGACAACTCTAGGCTGTCATTCCGACTCACATGTGTCATTTACAATCCCAGGTTGCACGTAAGGAATAACCCGACCCTTTCAGAAGGAGAGAAGAGAAAGAGTGAGACAGAGAAGGCAAAAAGAGATCACCTATGATGCCACCACCAGCAGAAGTCAAACCACCAGAGCTGTCATTCCCACTCCCACTACCAAGCTCACAAGGCAAATCAGCATTCCCATATGAAATACCACCCACAACACATTCACCCTCAAAACATCCGGCTCCACCTTTACCACCATGCCCACCACCACTGCCAATGCCATTGCTCAACACATTTCCTCTGCCCGCACCACCCGTGCAGCCTGTACAAAGGATAAATAAGTAAATGAATAAAGAATACAGAATAAAAACCAACATGATGTGGTGAAGCAAGTTTTGTAGTCTTTTGTATCTTTTAGACGATATATATTTGACATAGTCAACTGACCAACTGAACTGAGATGTGAAGACTGAAGTTCATTTAGCCAACTTTTCCTGTCACTTGGAACTTGAAGTACAGAGAAACAGGACCATACCCATTCCAGATGCACTTATCAGTCCAGAAGGCTGAACAGCTATAGTTCTGGCCCTATGGAAATGAACAACTGAACCTTTTACAAGGCCTTCAACAGTTATATCCTCAACTCGGCAGATCTAGAAAGCAAAGTAATAGAACTATCAAACAAGTCTGGACATATATATTTTTCAACTAGTGAAAATCCCAGATTAAATACCTGAAGAGTGAATGACAATGAAGAGTTAACATTGCAATCTTCAGGAGGATGAAGAAGTTCAGTGGGACACTCTTCAAGATCGCAATACAGCCTCGGAGTCCTAAAAATCATAGAAGTAGAACAAATTAGCTACCCTTAAGGATGAAGAGACCCATCACATGATGAGAAGAGCAACTACAAGCTTACACATCATCTTTTGTAGCATTCTCCAAGGGGCCACGTAGGACAGATCCAGGTCCGACCTTCAAATAAAAAAGAAGTATTCATTCGAGCATAGATGCTAAAAAATGTGAATGCGCTATAACAGAACCATGCACAGCCAACCAGGAAAACTTGTGGTCATGAAGATCTCAAAACAACTTCAATCATAATATTAGAAGCTACCACGAATACATAATAATATGAACTGTTTGATAACTTGCAGTATGAAGCACCATTATGAATTGATGCAGCAGCTGATATATTGTTCAACCAAGGATTTAGACACAAACTAAATACAAGCTCGTCTAGAGACCAAAAAAAAAAAAGCTTCCATGTAACATTATGGCTGTCATAGATGAACCAAAAGAGAGAAGATCTGAGTATGAGTAGAGTGCAACAGATGAAAGCCTAAAGGAGCCCACATAGATTACCCTATGTTTTCAAAGAAAAATAACATCAAAAGCTGATAAAAGAAAAGTATATCAACTTCAAGCTAGTGTTGTTTCCATGCAAAATATAAGATCACTAAAGTTTTCCATCTTCTAGAAGAAACATCATCTATATCATACAGCTTAACAAATCAAGGGTTCAGGAAACCTAATATTTCCTGTCCTCAAACTAGAGCAAGAAATGGATCAAACATAAACATGAGTGTGCTTTATGTCTGAACTAGTTCATGTTCCCAGTTGACCATCACAACTATTTGAATGGTACACATCGGCACAGAATAAGTACATCCGTATAATATATATATACACCTGAATGCAATCATTAGCATTCAGGTGAACGACATACAGTAAAACAACGATAAATTTGCAACAAAATGATCGCTCATAATATGAATACAACGACATGAGTAACAAATATTTTTTTATGGAATAGTTGCTTACATGAATACTATAAAATAGAGACAAAACCAAACGCTGTGCTTCAATCAAATCTCCAGGCCCGGATAAATTTAATAAACCTTGCCCATGGACTCCCATATTTGCATTAGAATGTATGGCAGAGGACTCCTGTTTCAGGGAGAAAAATCCATTTGAATGAGAACTTGATAGGAGCAACACACAATACTGCAGAAATGAAACTGTACATAGATAGGCAAGATAATCACCCTGAGAACAACTAAATTACTAGCCTCAAGCAAAGATGTTGCAACAGACTCATCTCCACCACCATCTATTAGCACTTTGGAATTCCACATCAAGAACATTTTTACAGACATTCGTAAGGCCCCATATACCTGCAATAAATTAAACCATCGACACCACTGGATAAAATAACAAAAAAGACAAGTATAATAACCAAGTTCAGAAGCAAGAGTGAAGCAAATCATACAAGGTAAAAGTAAATTTAATTTACAACCTGAACTAGCATGCTAAAATGCATGAGGATCAAGAGAGGATTTGCGAGAAGGGTATTGCCAAAGTTTCAATATTTAGCCAAAACAGCACCCAGGGAGCACAAGAATATAAATAAGAAAATTGTACATTAGTTTAGCTCAACCATTACAAACCTTAATTATAGAGTCACTCATCAACAGTTCTTCTGCAAACAATTCAAACTCGGATAAAGCATAATGTGATAGCCCAAAGCTCAATACTCCACCACACAATAGACTAATCTGCCCTTGAACCTGTATAGTGAAACACAATTGGATGACTAAATTAATTCTTATGTAAACATTTGTAATGCCAGACCTATAAAGGTGCATCAGATATGTAATATGCAAAAACACATTGCAGAGTTTGAGGAGGTGAAAACTGCCATCACAAAATTTAGTACTAAAAAGGGAAAACAAAAGATTAACAAGATTGGAGAAGCCTAGTGCAGAGTCAGAAAACACAAAAGCCAACTTAACTAAACTACTTCATTATCTAGAGTAAAATAAGTATAGATCGATTGCCTTCTACCACGTAAAAGAGTGTGGCATTAGACAGACTTGCGCATGCACATAAGAGAATTGTTGATGTTGACATAGACTGATATAAGCTTTGTTGGAAAATATCCACAACAGAGAAAAGCAATAGTATATGAGGTACAGATATATGTAATTAGGACTGGTATCACTCTTGCATGGGAAAGAAACATCATTATTTAACTACTAGCTGCTACTAGATGCATCCAATGATAATACAAGACTAAATACGTACACAACTCTGCAAAGCCAATCACACTTCTGAGTGATTCTATGATAAACAAGTTGATAAACTGAAGCTGGCCCTTCTGAATAATGAACTGTATCATATTAATTTAAATAAAAAGGAAAGAAATTCCAAACAACCTGAACGCGACTCCATAACAAGGGAACAGATGCCTTTGCATGATTTCGAACATAAACATTTGTCCAAAGAGGCTGATATGGAAACTCCAAAAGAAGTGTGTCTGTATCTGTTGACTTATTGTAATTGTCAACAATAAGGCTCCGTGGAACAGCATCATATAAAGTCCCAGCAGCACCTGAGTTTTTTGGACAACCAAGGCTACTTCCTCCTACAAATAAAATGATAAAGTTCACAATACATCAATGATTTGAAAGCAAAATTAGTATTAAAATCAAAGCAACAAAATAGTTTTACTCAGTACAGTACCAATATTTCCAAACATCATGTGAAATAACTGGCGATCAAGCATCAAAAAATACTTGACTACAGCCAAACTAATCAAAAAAGGCTTCCAAACTGAAAAAGCAAATGAATGCGATGGTATCAATGAAATCATAGCCTCTGAACCTATATCATATCATACAATTACAAATAAATTCAAAGTGTAAAGACTCATTCTATTTATCCAAGCTTAAATATTCATTCAATTTGGCCAAGGCTCTCTAACTTGGATTAATTGGTATGCTTCAGCATTATGCCATTATTATCATCCAGAATGCCACTTCCCATATTCTTAGAGCATGCAAGGAAAGTGCATGCCAGACATGCTCTGCTACTAGTTGTTTGGACAGTATTGGCTGCTAAAAGCAAACATAAATCCTTGATAACTTATTTAACCAAGTCGAACCAACCACATCAGTGAACTCCAGAGACAAACTTTCTAAAATCCGTCAACAACGGACAATTAACACATTATAGAGACAATCTTGTCCTAAACTCAGGCTAAACTAACACTTCAAACAAAAACAACAATAATAAATTAATTAATTAAAGTCCTTAAATTTTCTTGTGTGAACAACAAAAAGTCATCACTAACAGCTGTTATTGGATGACGACATTTGCATGAGCCGACAAGGTTGATGATCTCCATAAAGTTATTTGAAACATTAAACTGAATAGTAAAAAAAATGTCTGACAATTTTCATCTTCAAACTAATGTAATTAACCATCCTTTGCTAACACATTTATTCGGTGTATAAAGTATAACTGCTTAAAGATATTGACTTAGTTGTACAATTTGTTTTAATTCTTCAATAAACTGCATAATTACTTACAGTTTTGCTTCTAACTACTTCTAGGTATATTATAAATTTCAGCCTTTATACACTGATGAAGTATTTCATATAGAGTTAAAAGAGAAAAGGAAAAGTGTTACCAGGTAACCTAATAAAATATTATAAAGGATGTTGGCCTGAGTTGGTCTGACACAATTCAGCCACCTCATAACCTATAATATAGATGGATGCGCTCATACTATATGGAATATACATGATGTCCAAGGACAAAAGAAGGGAAAAGAAATTGTTCCTTGTACTGCATATGAGTATTTTAAACAAACCATAAAATTGAAGGCAGAATAATGACATAGAAACCAGAAATAAAATCATGTTTTTAACATTTTCAACCCAAAGGTACAAATAATTAGGAAGCAAAGAACAACCACTACAAAGAAAGTAGCCGTGCTAGGGTTAATCAGATTCACTATGGCAGTATTGAGTGTTGACAGTGGAGGTAAGTGGTTGACAAGGTAACAGTTATGTTGTCATGTTGGAGCTGGCTGCTATGGCAAATGGCAGTGTTAAATGTTAATGTTATCTGGAGTAGAGGCACTTGTTCAAGTGACCACAAGAAAATGGTGGAATGATGTCAGCAGGACCAGTAGCATTCATAGATAAATTTTGTAAAATGATGTCAGCAGAACCAGTGGCTTCTATTATAGAATTTTGACATACCCCATAAGTGCTCAAAGTACATTGACCATGCCAAGGTATTTGATAGTACCCGCAAGCCATATATGAGAAATAGCAAAGCAAAAATAAACACTGTTCAATTAATACTAGGTATGTGCTCGGCCATAACCAATGCATATCAATAAACGCTACCAATATGCCAGCCTTTGCAAATGCTCATGCCTCTTATACTAAGATACAAATAGACTTGCTCTTCATATTTCAGGAAAAGAAGTACAAGTCTCACCATGGACAAAAATATTTGGTTCATCGTGCCTGCTGAAGACATCAACAGAAACTCTTCCACCACCACCACCAGCAAAACCATTCCCTCCACAAGCACTTATCTTGCCACTTCCAGTCCTATTCATGAAACATATGAATGAGTATAACTGAGTCTTAGGGAAATACAACTTGGGATAGGCGCGCGCCCACACTCATGCAAAGTGGAGATGATATACATGAATGCACACAACACAATTCACATTCATGATTTGAGGATTTTAATTACTTTCCACTTGCATAACTTGCTCCAACAGCGCAAGGTTTGCATCCAGTAAAAGAGAGATTGGAAAGGAATGATAAGAGCAAGGAACTACTGCAAGGGTACCACACAGCTACAATTATCAACTGCTTTATAAAAATCAGTGCTGCTATGGTTACTACAACTAATTCTATCGCCTACTACATTAACTCCTCAAACAGTAGTATTAAATAATAGAATTCCATAGCAAAAAAAAGTAATAAAAAATTACTGTTACCATTACAAAACCTTGTAAATTCATTTTTAAATTTACAAAATTAGAATTAATAAACTATCAATAAAGCCTGTCAAGATTGGAGGATTAATTAAGTATGAGTATCTTACTTGTACAAACTCTAAAATTTATTCTCTTAGCACCTTTTCTCTCTTCCAAAACAAAATTATATATATTCATATTCTCAGTCTCAATATCTCCTCCTGAAAACATAATAGTATTTTGAGATGCCAACTAAAAAGCTTAAATCAACCCAACCATCAAACAATTACTACATCCTAAAATGTGATATGTCATGATCATAATTCCAATATTCATACAGAAATAAGATCAATATGATGAGGAATTTACATCTTGTAAGCCATGATTTGGACACTGCCACCAGAGCCACCTCCACCTTTGCTCCCTCCATCAGCCCCATCTGCCAAAACATTTCCATTCAATTCAAGAAACCTCTTAATTTCCATCTTCACCCTCCCGCCACCTCCGCCTCCATAATCCACTTCTTTGCTGGTGGACCCACCTCGACTTCCGTAACTCCATGGAGTCTGTAAAGAAGACCAGGAGTAGGCACACCCTCCCCAGGCGTCCTCCGGAAGATTTGAGGAGACCACAAAACAGCAGGCCCCGCTGCATACATGGCCCCCTCCGGCGCCATCAATCCCCTGAGGGGTTCCACTGGTCTGCTCCGGCGGCTTTCCCGCCCACCCCGTCGTGTTCACCACCGAACCATTCAAGAAGGTGGCATTGTGGGCCGCCAATTCAAATGTCCCAGTCACAATGGTCGAATTCTCGCCCAAACTAAAATTTCCAGTAACATTAACAGTTATCGAACAGCCATTGATCAAACAACAAAAACTCACCCCGGAAAGGATGAAAAAATTCCCTTTCCCTGCTATGTACACGTCCCTGGTGAGGTTCAAATCGGAGACTATCTGACACGTGGTATCCAGTGAGCCGACTCCATTGAGATCCTCCGTGCACGACACCGACGGCGGGTTAGGGGGCGGTGGAGGGTCGCCGGTGGCGAATAATCCTAATGGAAGAGGTACGTATCGAAATCGGAGTCCTCGGCAACGGCACTAAGGGCTAGGACCAGCGCGAAGAGAGCAGAGAAATAAGGAAATCGAACCATTTACTTGTGGTGGTAGTCATTAGAATGTAGAGATGGGATTTGAAGCGAAATGGTGCGCAAGCATAGCAGTCAAGAACACCATTGGAAAAGCTCCTTACTCGGTGTGTAGAAGATGTCCAGATTTCCCACTGAAAACCCTAGAAATTGCTCTTCTGGTAAAGGAGAGAGAAAGAAAGAAAGAAAGAAAGAAAGAAAGAAAGAGGAGACTTGTGTGGGAGGATATGGTAGTGATGATCTACGGACGTGCATACGTGAGCCTTCAAAATCTTTGACCTTTTCGTCCGTTGAACCAATCAGAACCGAACACACTACAGTGAGTGAATGTCGTATCTCACGCGTTGTGTGAAGAGCGTTCGGTGCACTCTCCGCAATGATGATGAGATCACACCGACTCGAGGATTTGCTGTTGTTGACAGACGACGTCGTATATTGAGGCGTAGGATGAGTGCTCTGACCAACGCGTGGATGCGGAGGGTTCGTGACGTGGAAAAGCGTGTAAACGTGGAGGAGCAAAACCAGAAGCGGGTGAAGTGATAATATTACCAAGCGTGACAAATGAAATGTAATGTAATTGGACAGGAAACGACAGTTAGTCTGTCGTTTTTGGCGTTCAACGATTAACCGCACACTGACAGGTCTGAGTGGTGTGAGCAGTGAGTGAGTCACTTTCTAGATCCTACCAAGAATTCAACAATTGGTGATGGGTACATGTGTAATATACAGTGTTTTAAAAACCGGACCGGACCGGCCGGTCCGACCGGGACCCGGTGGGGTTACCGGTCCGGTTATAAGTATATTGGGTTGGTTGGTCAAACCCAGTCAGACCCGGTC
>JAYMTK010003085.1:0-12774 GCA_036897405.1 Pelargonium myrrhifolium | reverse complement strand
TTTAGGGGTGCTTATTGTTCCAGACCAAAGTTTAGGAGTGCTAACTGTTTTGACCCGATAGTTCAGGGGTGCTTATTGTATTTACCCCTTATTCAAACTTGTAAATTATATGGTCAAAATTCATAGAGTACAATAAAAAATACACTGGACATGACTTCACAACCTTACACCAAAATGTATTTTTAGGTCACAAATGCAATTTAATTATTTTATTTTTACTTTTATAAATCTAACACAGGCAAACAATTTGAGGAACCATCTTATAATTCTCAACATTAGGATTGTTTTGCTGAATACACATATATGACCGTTAACTATGGATTGCCACATGTTATTTTGTAAGGCAGGAGTTTGGGGCTTCGCACATGATCGGTTTTTTTTTCGAACCGTGACAATTCATATCAGAGTTAGTTTGAAAACGTCATAAATCATCGTAGCGGCTCGTGTGGCAAATGTGTTATCTACTTGTCAGGCGAGACTCTAGACGTTGTTGCGCCTCATCCACTTTGAAATGGTTCATTTTTTTATTAAAGTACCCCACTCTCGTACGCCTTCAATTCACAAATAGTACCTAAACGAAGACTAAAGGCACCAAGAGGAGAGCCCGTAACTCTCTTCCACAGTTAGTCTTAAGGCTCTCAAGGACCCCTAAACTCCAAGACTCCTGATGCAAGTAAATTACAACTATTTTTTTTAGAATAAGCCAAAATTTGGTTAGTACATTCAAAACGAGCAAACAATGCTTATTGTTTTAGGATTGTTTTCTTTATTTGTTATTTGGGTGTTTTTCTATCCTAAACCAATATTAGTATTTTAGTATCGTTAGTTTCCGGTTAGTTTTAACATTTGGTAATAGTTATTATTTATATTAGGTTTAAAATTTAGAAAGTATAAATATTTGCCATTAGTAATTTGTTTAAGAAGTTTACGTTTGGTTTCTGATATAAATATATAAATACAATTTCTTCAGTTGGTCTTGTTTTTTTGTTTAGTCAATTCATTTCCGCATAGTTGTGTATCATGAGAGCTCCCTCTGTCGTATTGGGTCACTTTCAAGACTCTCCAACTTAGCAAGTCATTACAAAGACTCCCTGCCTTAGTAGGACACTATAACGCTACCCGAAGTATAAGGCGCTCGTAGGGGCTCCAAACTACACCCACAATACTTGAAAGACATAAGTGAGCTTTGTGTCTCATCTAGTGTCTAGGAACGACGTGCCTAAGTGGGCAGAGTTCGAGCACTCGAGTGAGTCTCAAAGTGGATCCTACTTCACCAACAACCAAATACACATTGACACGTGCCAATCTTAATAATTAGTTTGCAAGTATAAATATATCTTCCTTGGCAAGAGGAGATGACTCATAATTTGTAGTGTGGCTCTCTCTAAAACCTTATCTAGAATTCTCTCTATCAAGATGTGGTTTTGATCCTTTAGAGTAGATTTTTACTCTCACGTTCGAGACAAATCCTTGGACCCGCAAGCTTCTGAAATGAATAAGTTTGTGATCCGAACAAACACAACTTACGCCTCATTTTTTAAATTTTGCTTGTAGGCCTGCTAAAACATTAAGTCGTCTTGGATGCCACTCAAACTGGTTATAAAGTCACACAATGAGATAGTGATAATGTCAAGCTAACGCGACAAGAGTATCATGATGACATGAAGGCGCGACACAAATGACATGACGATGATGTCATTTTTTCAAGGTGGCAATGGTGTCATCATTCATGGGGTCTTGAGCCAGAGGCCTAAGGTGGAGCTAAGAGTCCAAATTTGAGAAATTACCAATATGACGTATCGATTGGGATCTCCAAATGTGCCTACCAAATGGGCATAGCACTTGAACACTATCAAAATTGTGGGAAGTCTACAAATCTAAGAGCGACTTTCTTAGGCAAGGTCTTCTCATATGCCAGCGGAGAATCTAGATTATGAGACTAGATTATGAGAACTCGGACTTTGAGGTTTTCTTCTGGAAGTTAGGCCTTGATAGACAGAGCTAACACTTGAAGTTGAGAGTTAGAAGCCTCAAGGGTGTAGAAATGTAGTCAAGTTGAGCCACCCACAATGAATAGGTACCATGTCAAAATATAGTTCCGAATTACAAATTGGCAAAGAGGTATTGTACCATGTTGGGAGTAAACACATTAAAATCACCTCAAAAAGGTCGAAACGAGGTAGGTTGTGAAAGCTCGAATTACGCCAAGGAGAAGGGTTGGACTTTGGAGTTGAGGCCTAGGTCCACCCACATGCTTGGTTCCAATTTTATCAGAATGTTAACCTTAACTAGATCTAAAATCTAAAATTTAGTATAAATGATGTGCACGAACAAGACACATATCGAGCTCTTAGAAACCGGAATACCTACTAAATTTTGTGCAGAAACCCAAGTTATGTATATCCACTATCATATTTGACATGCAAATTGATATAAAAGAATATTTTTTTTTAAAAAAATGAAGAGGAATTATATGCAAATATTGTACCATTCATGCTTTTTAGAGGACTCACGAGAATTTCAGCCCTTCACTTCCAAGTGATTACAAGTATTTAGACTACTTCCTTCAAAATTCACATGAACCTCAAGCAAAAAAACAAGAAAAATGTCATAACATATCACTTTTTCCTTACTTTCATGTGTTACTACAGTATATAAATTTATTCTTTTGAAGGAACAAAGATGTGAATACTTTTTTAGTTTAGACAGTGAAGACCAAAAATTATACAGTAAAATACATCATCCACTAAAAGATAATATTGTGAACGTGAATTAAATTACCGTTGGCAATAAAATTTGCACCAATACTCAATCCTTTTCTAATTTCACACGGGAAATGGAAACAATTTCCTCTGTCAAAACTTGCAGTAAAATTATAATATATATATTTGCATGTTACGAGTACTATTTACTAGTAGTAGTTCATTACTTCATTTTACATGCAAGTAGGAAACAATTAACAAGCACGCTTGGATGGGAATCCTCAACAGCGGATGATATTTGAATCAACGAATATGTATTTCAAGGGTTCATGCAAGTTTACATTAGGATCCTCCACACGAATCTGCATATTTCCAACTGACTTAATCTTTTTGTTCCTAGCCTTGACATTCCATATGAATAAATTACAAGTCGCAACATAAGCACACATCAATTCAGTGTCTCTCATTGATTCCATAATAAATGGAGTTCGATATGACTTTTCAGTTTTAGAAACAAACATCAAAATTCAACAATTCAATTACTACTAAAATTGAAAACAAGCTCTTCTATTTTTAGGCCCTCAAGGAAGTCTTAAAGTATAGGCTACATAATAGTGAATAGCACTCCCGTTCTCATGACCCTTTCCCCGTCCCACTCAATAAGATTGGACCCTAGACCTCCATATTAGAAGTCTCAACGCTATACAACAAGCTCCTTTGCTTGCTGTTGTTGGTTACATACCACATGCAAGTTCCATTCTTAAGTGATATTAATCTCCTTAAAATTACTAGTTAAGTTTAAAACAACCAACCAATGAATAATAGTCGTGACTGGAAAAAAGGCTCCAGGAAGTGCAGTAAACATCCCAGAATTGGGAACGGCGTTGCTATAGTAAATGTTGAATGTTAATGCCTATAACTTAAGGCTCCAACAAGAAGTTACAAGGCTTTCTGGGTATTCAGGTATCATCATGGCATCTAAAAAGATTAATTAGGTGCTCTACAAGCAAATCCAAACAACAAAGTTCATATATGGTGTAAATGGATGATAGAGTTTGTACCTTTAAAATTTTATTATAGCAAATCCAAAGAATCAGAAGCATCCAAATCATCTTCTGGTTTTTGTTCAATATCATGTGCCATATTTTCTGGATCTTCATCTGGATCTTGTACAGCATCACTTAACATGACAAGTGCTGCAGGGGCAAAATCTTCGGGATCATCTGGATCGTCTGAGCCATCATCAGAATCAGCCGAGAATCTTAATATAGCTTCAGTTATGCTCTGTGGTTGTACAATCTCAAGCCTGTGTTCTGGTTTATGCTGCTGATTGAATCTGCCGGGAACCTTGGACGGACTATTGTAGCATACTTCGCAGAGGTCAAATCCTATTTTCTCGGTGCAGTCTTTGCATTTGTATCTCTCCCCAATTATCGGAGACATCTATACAAGGGTGATGCACATAATTTTAATAAGAGGATAGAGAGAGAGAGAGAGAGAGAGAGAGAGAGAGACTAGTAAGTAAGAAAATTTTGAAAAACGGGTCATGTATTTATGTCGATTTGTCACTTTTGTATCCAAGAGAAGGGTTTTTGTTCCTTTGATTCTAAGCACCAAAACTGATTCTGTAATCAAATTCATAATAATAAACAGAACAATTCCAGTCAAATTTGTTAATTTCATACTAGTATTCAGACCTTTCCTTGTGATTGTTGGACAGCATGATATTGGTTTCATTTCATACTAATTTAAAAAATAAAGATGAGAAATACATATTTAGAAATGAGAAACCCTAGTAAATTTAGAGATCATCTAACAACAAAACAGGGCACGTGTTTGTTCTTCTTATGAAGCTTAGCCACCTTTTGGCTGCCAGCAGGGCTTATATCCCTCTCCTTCACAGTAACCCCTTCCCTAAAACCCCCAATAGGTTTCAAAGCCAAGATCAGTGGTTTCCCCTCGGGGATAAGCCTGACTTCACTTATTTGATTTGAATGCGGGTTGAAAATGGACATGTGTACTTACTTGTATGATGCTACTTTTGACTTGACATACATATATATATATATATACATATAATGATTATTTTCACTTAAAAAATTAATGTATCAATCATATCATATCATGACCAGTAGTTTTTGAAAATAGCAAATCATGTATCCAAATCGTGTTGTGCATCAGAATGTGTGTTACATAGGTGACTTTGAAAGGAGATGTGAGACAATTCAATTTTGGAGGAACAAAAAGGGGTAGGGGTAAACATAAATTAACATTAGTGAGAAAAGACATGATAACACTTGATATAAGAGATAACAAGGAGTGAAAAGGAGAATGTTGAGCAAACAACCCTAAAGAATTTTGTTAAATGATTTATATAACCAATCTCGACATTATTTGGAAAATAGGTCGGCTATTGCTATTATAGCCAACCAAAATAACAAATTGAAAAGAACCCATTTATAACTTTCCACAATACATAACTACACTTTTTATTTCAATAATGTTAAATTTGATAATGGACTACACATAATGACTTGGGCTTCCACTACTAAAAGGTCAACCTTGTTCGTAGGGTTTCACTTGCACCACTACATGTAGCTCATTTGTTTTTATATTTATCCAGTGTGGGACTTATTTAACCCACTTCAACAAATAACATCTACATCCCATATATTTTTACTCCCTCTGTAAATCATCAATTTTAATGAAGAAATTTACTATCTCATTATGTGTTTTGCATATGACATTCTCTTATTCTTAAATTTCCAAATACCCTTACAATCTCAAAATAGCCCTAATTAATTACCATTTCACTTCATCTTTCTCCATTTTACCAATTTCGTTCCAAAATTTCGGATTCAGATAAGATATTTATAACGTCAAAGAATGTGATGTGCTAAGCACATGATGAAAGAGAATGAGTTCCCCATTAAATTTGATGATTTATAGACGGAGTGAAAACATATGGTGTAAATGTTACAAAAATCGAAAAGTGAAGTTATGTGTTTCAGGACATTATAACTGAGTAATAATCTGTAATTGCCCCTAGTAACAAATGATCGTGTATGGATATATGAGAAAAAACAAAGAGACATAAAAATATAATTATTCTCTTTCGAAGTTCAACTAATTAAGGGATCAAGACCCATTTTCTATTTTAGATCATCGTTACAGAAAAATCAACTCATTAAGGGATCAAGGCCCATTTTCTATTTTAGATCATCGTTACAGAGAAATACTGATATTTACTAGAATTTAATAAACATGTCCAAGACATAACAGATTTAATAACTTACCCCACAATAATCGCAACCAACTTCAATATGAACCTTAGGTCCACTACCAAACAACCATGCTGAGTAATCAGTAGTAGGTAACAATGATGACTTGGCACTATGTTGACGAGCTTGTTTTGAACCTGAAATCAAGTAGCTAAACACATAAATGGAACAAACATGTTACATTATATGATAAAAAAAATGCAATATGACAATTATTCAGGCTCAATCAATAAGATCACAAAATTTTCTTTTAGTCTAATGGTAACATCTTCATGAAATCCCTAAACTATTGTCAAACTTTTTGCAAGATCACATAATTTAAACTATAAACATTTGAGAATGGAGAAAAGTTTAAGCATAATTTGAACACCTCTAGGGGTGTAATCAAGTAAAATAGAATATGAAATTACTAGGGCTCAGCTTGGCTCAAATTATTTTTGCTTGGCTTGATTTCAAGTAAACTTATAAAACAGTCTCGAGATCGGCTCATGAATTTTTTTATTGTAGATAAAAATCCATGCAAATTTGAACAAAAATATCATACATGTCAAGACAATGATCACAAGTATTAACTTTTTTAATAACATTACATAAATAAAAAAATTCACAATTAATGAAACATAATGAAAACATAAAGTTACACAATTAATTTATGCAAAAAATGGTGACAAATGTTTTACAAGATTATTGAGAAATAATGAATCTAATAAGAATATGAACATAAATAATATATAAATATAATTAGGTGGAATAATTTAATTGAAGTATATATATTATTTAATAAATAAAAAACAAACTAGCTTGTGAGCATATCAAGCCTCAATGAGATGGGTTTGAGCTTGGTTTGTTTATTAAACAAGCCTCTCGAGCTCGACTATACGAGTTTGAGCCAAAATTTTGATGAGCCAAGCAGGAGCGACTAAAGGTTCAACTAGTTTATACCCCTACACCCAATGAAAATCCGTGAATGAACTTAGCATGTTCAAACCAACATTTCTAGGTGCATGTTAATTGTCAATTCGTATTAACATGAGTAAATGAAACTAGACTACAAACTAATCTTCTGTTGAATTAAGATTGAAATCAAAAGATTAGGATTAAATAGGAATATAGCAGATCAATTATACAAGTAATTATGAAGGGTATAATGAAGATCATATAAGAGATAACCAGAGTAACTATTTTATAGATCAATTATTCCTGAAGGAGATTGAGTCAACTAAAATGAGAATGTCAAGATGAAGGTATATGAAATGAAGATACCCACAAGAAAAAGATACACTAAATGATGAGGAAAAATAAAGGAATACTGCCTAAAGACAGTTCCCCAATGTGAAACAAAGACCCACAAATGTACTGGTGTAGAATAACATATTGGTTTAAACTGCGGGGCAAAATAGGGCAAAGATTAGCTTAAACTGACATGAGCAGAGGTAATGAGAATGGACATAACTAATAGAAGTTGAGCATTAGAAAGGGCTAAATGGTATTGAAGTTTTCTTTGAGGGATAATGGCATTATATGCATCTCATGTTTGGAGGCTAGCTGACAAAACTGCCCATAATGGTTTCAATCATTGGGTAGTCGAGGATGTTACTTGTCACTCATATCCTTCCTCTTTGAAGGATACAAAAACAAAAATCATGACTATGAACTTATCATTACATAAATGATATCATCTCAACTACAGCTGAGATACTTCTAAAATTAATCTAGTATTGTACAGTAACGGTAGCAATTGTAATTGTTTACAATGAAATGACCATCTCAAATTTACATGTGAGCAAAAGTAGAGTCCAATTATTATGGAGAAATAATGAGATAAAACATTAAAACAGTGGCAAAAAGACACTGGTTATGTAGGAAAACCTTGAATTTAAAATGATAAGAATTAAGACAAGGGAATAGTAAAAGTGGGAGAAGACCTTTGACGTCACAGATTAAATTACAAAAGTATCATCATAGGGTGATAAAGAATACCTTTTACTAGTAAAGAACAGGATCGTTTGCTGGTTTCCATAGAGTATGTAGGATGTAAGCAACAAATCTTGCTACACACACACATATGGTGTGCGTGTGCCGATCAAAAAAAAAAAATATGGTGTGCGTGTGTACTGTGTAGTAACTATACCCCAAAATGAGAATGACATAGTCTTATGGAAGGGTGGCATGGTGTCAATGGAATGAAATATAATGAAAACATGAAGTTTTAAGTAACAATGATTGGCATTGAGAGTGTTTAGACAATCAATCATATATCCCAATCACCAATAGAATGAGTCCAACGCAATGATGATATTAGGCCACAAATGTTTCTTCATGCATAATAATAGTAAGTTGTTAAAACTGTGTGAACCTTACGATTTAAACCTCAGTTCGATTTGATTCAGCCCTCCAATGGTTTGAACCAGAGGATGAACCATTAGTTGAACGAAAACGTGCACTGAATCATGAATCAAACCACCTGAACCATGATTCTTAATGGTTCAATCAATTTAATGATAATGAGTTATTTTTTTCATTCCATTATTTCCTTCTTGTTTTAAGAGTTCTCGTACTATAAGCTCTAGAAGTCTAGATACCTTAAACCTTGGTTTTGAACTCTTGAATGTCATTAAGTGACAATAATTCAATTATACAAAGCTAGCAGCAAAACCTCTGTCCAGTGCCATTTTCAAAATTTTCACCAAGGTATTAGGTATGCACATGAATAGAGTTGGTAATTAGTAGTTAGTAGATGTATAATGCAAAACTATCACTAATATCTATCTAATAATATATAGCCCATTTTAAAAATAAAAATAAAAAATTTAATTTTTTATTTATTTTAAGAACAATACAATTCACAAATCGATAAGGTTCACAATTCACACAGTAGCTCTGACGGTTTGCGACATGAACCTCAATTTGACAACATAAAAGAAATCATAAACATGTTTCTTCTTCTGCAGGTCACTAGTTCAGTGATAACTTACCAAAACAAAACTACAGAAGGAAATAATATCCTAAAGGAAACTAAGAAAAATAACTACACATATATCTTAAGATATTAATCTAAATATCTTTCTTGTTCTACCATGCTATAAGTTTCATATTCAATCCCATATTCAAGAGAAACCAAGCACCAGGGAAATTTGAGTGCCCCCTAACTAAAGTAACATCATTATATTTAAAAATCCAGGAGATAATGCAACGGAAAAGATATAAGTTAAAAGGATCACCGTATGGACAATCAGCTTGTTTCAATAAAGCCTCTCTTCTCTGTGAATAAAGTAATGGAAAATGCTTCTCCAAGAAATGTTCTATAGGTAAACAGACACTTGGGAAAGCATTTGGATGAATACTTTGGCAAACTTGGCACCTTGGAACCCCATCTACTGGAATATCAATGCAACATTCACAAAATACTGCACAAAAGAAAAAAAATGGAATTAAATTTTTGCTTATAATTTTTGTTTTATGACTAGAGAACTCAACATGGCTAAATAAATATCCGAAAGTTACCATGGCCGCAGTTAAAAACAACTGGCCTAAAAAGCAGCTTCTTGCATGCAACACACTGTAGATCAGCAGAAGAAATTTGCTTGCAACTTAAATGTTGAAGATCATTTCCTAGCAATGTGGCTTCAGAGTTCCTCAAATTTGTAGCAGGTTTAACTTTAGTATTATCATTATGATGTAGGGCAGTTCCAGATGAGTTCTCAATAGCGGAGGATTCCCCTTCCCTGGATGGAGAATCTTCTGAAAAGTTTGTTTCATGAATGGGGGAGAAAGAAGAAGCCTTGGCTAGAATATTAGACTCCTCACCGAGCTGTGATCCAAGTAAATGATTATCCAGTTGGGGAGAGAAGTAGCCAGCTTCGTTCTCTTCTTCTGGGAAAATAAAAATAAAAATTTACAAATCATAAAAGTTGAGGCAAAATAGATCAAATGTCATGAGTGGGTCACAACTTAAACAGAAGCCGAATGTCACAATCTTTGACAAGTCTAGGTTGTCATGAAGTACAAGTGTTTGCATGAAGAAAATCCAATGTCCAAGCTTATATACTGATCTGGAATGCTACATAATCAATTTTTCTTGTTTCCCATCCTTCAAATGTATACATACAAAATTATAAACAAACATACAAATACTATCAGCTCTGCTCACCACCAGTCTACATACTTCTGTGCTATTCTTTTAAGATGGCAAGAAGGTTCTGCATCCCCATCACTTGGGATGCAACCGGCAAAAGAAAGAAAAACTATTTGTTTGGTTCGAAATTACTGCATATGCTAGAGAAATAAAATATATAGCATACAATCTCTCTATACTCCAATTAGGAGTTAAGTCCAAAATTGGTTTGTCATTCAGCATACAAGCATTGGGCAGCATTCATCGCACTATAAGAATAAACATTTCTACAACAGAACAATTTTTTTAAAAGAAAATAAATCATATCACTCATTTCAGTTCCTGCAGCTCATGTTGATGTTGTTTACTATTAAACTTAAAATGCAATCATTCAATCCTAATCCTGAATAATGTGGCCATTTGTATGCTAACTAATTTTTACTTTCTAAGCAGCTAAAGCAAATTCCTCGTTGACTATTCCTAATCTAAAGCTCACAAGAACCAAAATCATTTTAGAGCGAACTTGAACATCTACTTCACAGTCAAATCACATAATCTCTAAATATATTAGGAAAAAGAGATTCACTGAAAAAGGCATCACTTTCTTGCAGTAAAATATTTTAAAACATAAAAGGCAGACACAATAAAAATATAAATCAGATGCTGTTTCTCCCAAGTCCCAATTTCAATTGTTCAAGTTTCCAACCTAAACGATTAAGCTATTTGGTGCCGTGGCACAACATGCATATGAAGTGAAACTGCCATAGTCTTCAACCAATGTGGAACTAGTGGTACAAAGCTCCTCGTTCATGTGCTAGCCTCACCTCTCATAATAGTGGTGGACTTGATACACAGGAAAGTGGCTCCATTTCACAGTTTGACCCTCTTAAGGTAACTTAGGTGGGTTGCCTAATACCGTGTTAAGTTTCTGACCTAAAAGCTCAACTTTTCAAGCTATCAAGTGGTGTACCTAAACAGTTATATGATGCCCAACTAGCCTAGTCTATAATCAATGAGTAAACTAATACATATTCAAGAACTAAAAAAGAAGTTTGGATAAACACACCTTCCATTTGTTTTCCCCTCCTCTTATAAGCCAGTGGGTACAACTTCAACAGCAAGAAGTGCATCAATTGGCAGACACTGGGAAAATAACCATATGGGTGCCTACAAACTGGACAGTGCGACTCCTGCCATGAATTCATAGCTTTGAAGACACACCAGAAACATGACATGTGACCACAGGCTGCAAACATGAGAAATGACCAATTCATAAAAATAAATATTTTTAAAATGTCAATATTAAGCTCTGCAATGGATTTCTTACCTAATACAACTGGTTTGTAAAGGAGATCCCTGTAAAACAAAATGTTATTTATTTGCACCAGTTACCAAGAAAATAGAAAAGATTCAAGCAACCAAGAATAAAAAGTAGCTAAACTCTATCACGGAATAGCATTGCAAGAAAATTAATTAAGAACTTATAAGTAATAACTAATTATTTTTCACTAAAACAAGGAACTAGAGATTCAAAGTAGCTTCAAAATAGCAATACCTTATGATAAACGTGCCTCAGTGTACATACTCCAAATATTGTACAAAGGTTCAGCAACCAATATGTAAATTGCTTTAACAAGGTACTAAGTGACGTACAACAATCAAATAACAAAATCATTTGCCCAGCACAGCTTCTACAAATGATAATGTGTTATATAAACCATTTAAAACTTAAAATGCTTCCGATGTGATATAGGTGTTCACAACAGACAACTAATGTTAGAGTCTTCTACATTTTCTATGTTCTATAGCATGTAAGAAATGTAAAAGCGAAACGGAACACTCCGATACCAGTATCTTCTTGCAGCCAAGACATTGTAAAGCACACACATTTAGTTCCAAAAATGATTTAGCTAATATCAAAGTGGAAGGCAAGAAAGATTGTATCTCAATCCACTCCAAAAGGGTCGATACTAAGTTTCAACTTTCCACTCCTAATATCTTTTACTAAATTTCTTCAAAGTTTTCATGGTCAATTTTTACTTCAGAGCCAAATTAAAAAGCGCGGTGACAGGACAGCTTTAATTGAAGCGAATCAAATTCCAAAACCTGCCTAAGAATTGGTTCGAAGAGATGAATAAAAAAGTAAGGAGAAGACGGAGAGGAGAGACATACAAGCAGACGCAACAGAGGAAGTCATCCCAGATTTCCTCAGCATCATCCATGGCAGATAGCACTACTGGTATGGGTAGTAGGGGATTATTCTCCATTTTCAATCGAAGAAGACTGAGTTCATGTTTTTAACATAAATGCCACCGAGGTTTTGTTTTGACCACAAATACGATGACGATGGATAGGATTTTGGGTCACCGGGTTCGGTTCGGCTACAACCGGCCAAGGCCTTGTTTGGGAACACTTTTTGTCATGCAAAAGTCACTTACACATCCATTAGTTATTTGTCACATCATAAAAATAACTAACTTTCTCTATCCACTTTTACAACGATGAAGAAGTAGAAAAAAGTAAAAAAACTTTTACTGTGAGGTGAGAAATTCACCTTTTTCTTTTTTGTTTGGACAAATATACCCCTCTTTAATAATTAGAGCTTAAAATAAAATTTTATTCTATTTTAATTACAATTAATAAATGTGACCCACATATTAATTTTAAAAATTTTAAT